>CAUYPK010066419.1:0-42287 GCA_963574355.1 Loris lydekkerianus | reverse complement strand
CTGGTGGGACTGCAAACTAATACAATGTTTTTGAAAGGAAGTATGGAGAACCCTCCAAGTGCTCAAGCTAGATCTCCCATTTGATCCTGAAATCCCATTACTGGGCATCTACCCAGAAGGAAAAAGAAAAATCCTTTTACTATAAGGACATTTGCACTAAACTGTATCGCAGCTCAATTTACAATCACCAAAATGTGGAAACAGCCTAAATGCCCACCAGGAATGAATTAACAAGCTGTGATATATGTATACCATGAAGTACTAGTCAGCCATTTAAAAAGATGGAGACTTTACATCCTTTGTATTAGCCTGTATGGAAGTGGAACAATTATTCTTAGTAAAGCATCACAAGAATGGAGAAGTAAGAATCCTATGTATTCAATTCTGATATGAGGACAATTAATGACCTAGTACACAGTGGGATGTAGGGGGAGGGAAGAGCAGAGAGAGGGAAGGAGGGGAGGACATGGTATGTGACACACCTTTTGGGGGCGGGACACAATTATAAGAGGGACTTTACCTAACAAATGCAATCAAAGTAACCTGGTTCTTTGTACCCTCACTGAATCCCCAACAATAAAAAAAATAGTAATAAAATGTAAATTAAAAATTATTGATTTAAATAAAGTCTTTGTCTAGTAAGTCCAATGCCTGGGCTTACTCCAGAACAATTTCTATTAATTTTTTGTCTGTGTGTGGACCATACTCTCCTATTTCTTTGCATGTCTCATAATTTTATAAAAAACTGGAGATTCTGAGTATTAAAACATTGCATCTCTCTATATTAGAACCTACCCTCTCCTCTGGTTTTGTTGTTACTGCTTGTTGAGGCTGTTACTGTCTATTCAGTGATGTCTCTGCATGAATTTTGTGCAGTCTGTACTTTGTAACAGTGTCTCTTCTGTTAGCTTAGTGATCAGCTAGTGATTTGATAGGTCAACTAGGATTTCCATAAATGGTTAGAACCAAGCAACCAACCAAAGAATAAAAAAAGAAAATCTCCCATCAGAAAACAGATGCTGTATTTTGTCAAATACTTTTTCTGCACTTATTGAGGGGATTGCACGTGGTGTGTGTACACCACGGAATACTAGTCAGCCATTAAAAGATGGAGACATCGCATCTTCTGTATTTACCCAGACGGGTTTGGAGAACATTCTCCTAAGTATCTCACGATGGAAAAGCAAGCATCCCAGGTACTCAGTACTATGTTGAAACCAGTAGCTCATCAACTGTAGGCCCACATGAGAGGAAAACACAATTAAATTCAAGAAGGGGGGTGGAGGGAGCAGAAGAAAAGGGAGAGGAGGGGGAAGTGGTATGGGGCAAGGGGAGTTGGTAAGTTCCCACCTGAAGGGGACAATGTAGGAGTATCTGGCACACTACCTGGGTGAAGGAATCAACTGGGGCTTGGACTTTACCTTAGAAATGTAAACAATGTAACCTAATCATACGCATCCTCCTATTAATCTGAAATTTTTAAAAAATGGCTATGAAGACCAAAAAAGGAAAGAAAGAAAACCTCCCCGTCTTTGTGGCTGGGCTCTGTGCATGTGTTGGAGCATTGCTTAACCACTCAGTTTACAATCCTACCCTAACCTTTACTTTCTGCTGAGCAGAGCCTGAGGTCAGCGTTGATGGGAAAGCGTAGGGCCTCCCGAGGGCTTTCCTGAGCAGGCTCCCTATCTGGACACACCCACGGCCTCCTGGGGTCCCCGGAACATGTGAGGGCTTGGCAAGCCCTTATTTCCCAAAGTGTCTCATCGCCCATCCTTCCCTCTTGAGCTTTTCAGTTAGTCTGTGATTTGCTCCAATAGTTAGCCCTTGCCCCTGGTGGCAGCAACGGATGTATTTACATACGAAATGTTGTGACAGATAGCTGTCACAGGTAGCAGTAGCTACCTGAGCCCTAAGAGAGTTCTGATTTAGGTGTAATAAAGGCAAGCCTTCTGAGCTAGTCATTTAGGGAGACAGGTCAAAACAAATACCGACAATTATTTGAAAATAAGGTCTATTTTTCTCACTCTATTACTATACTCTTGTATTATAAATGCGGGTTGCTGGTGTTCAAGGCCACTGCTTACCTGGGTCTCAGGGAATGCCGCAAGAGTGAGGAAAATGCCACGGTGAGACTCAAGTCTTCTGCACTGACCAAGAGTCCACCTGCTGCCAGGAAAGCCTTGATTTGTTTCTAGAGTTCTATTAAAATCGATCCTGATGGTTCCTGCTGGTTTGTTCCCTTCTTTTGTGGAGTGATGAGCCTTTGAGTTCCCTACTACCCCACTTTTGCTTGCATTATTAACATCATCTTTCAACCAGCAAAAAATTTTACATTTTCTTTAAGTACAATTTCAGCTTTTACATCTGGATCTGCAATTTCTCACAAACTAATCTTTGTGTATGGCATGAGCTAGGGGTCGAGGTTCACTTTCTCCCCACATAGATCTCCAGCTCCATTCTCAGATCTGGGGGTCTATCTCCTGTTCTCTCCACTCTGTTTAGTGTTCTACTTGTCTGTTACTCAGCCAATACCGAAGTTTCTTAATTACTGTAGCTCCATGATCTGTTCTAAAATCAGGTGAACTGTAGGCCCTCCAACTTCGTCATTCTTTTTCAAGATGGTTTTGTCTATCCTTGCATTTCCATATACATTGTAGAATGTGTTTGTTCATTTCTCCAAAACCACTCCTGAGGTTTTTATGGAGATTGGGATTGCATTGAGTCTAGAGACCAATTTGTCCATTTTAATGAGGCTTTTATTCCCCTATCATTCCATGAAAATAGTTCTTGTCAGTGTCACCAGTGACCTTCATATTGCCAAATTCAAGAGTCAACTCTTAGTCCTTATCTCAACTGTCACCTTTAAAGAGCTTATAAAACAGTGCCCTCCCATGGCACCTCACCACTGCTGACTTCGGCTCAGCTTGCTTTCACTCCATCTAACACGTCCTATTTACTTGTTTATTCATCACCAGGCTCACCTGCTAGAATGTGAGTTTCATAACAGAGCAGTCTTTGTTTTGTCCCCTATATTTTGAAGACCTAGAACAGTGTCAGGCACATAGTAGGTCTTTGATAAATACTTGTTAAAAGAAAAGGAAGGGGAAAGAGGGAAGACGGAAGGGAAGGGAAGGGAAGGGAAGGGAAAGTGTATGTCTCCACAAATAATCTTGTCTTTGTAGTTACTCCACTACTCCTTATAGATTAATAATCTGAGACACCATCCAGAACATTACAAGGAGATGGAAATTTTCTAGGTGGTCCTGAAGAAGGAGAAGGAACAAAAAAACAAGAACTGAGCAACATTCCCAAACTCTGAAAGGCATGGAAATTATCCCTGACACACCTGGGAAGCCCCAGGGCAGAGGAGGCAGCTGCTCAGCAGACAGCAGGGATCCCTGCAGCCACCAGCCTCCCTGAGCTGCAGACCTGGAAGGTATGCTTAGAGACTCACCTCTGTGATAGCGAGCTGTGACCACCCCAGGGACTACAAAGAACACATCTCCAAACAAGTCCAGAAGACTATCTCGGATTTCAACCAGGGAGTGCATGTCACTGAAGTATTCATCAGCCACAGTGTGCAAATAATGTAAGGGGATACGCTGTAAAAAATCATGGTCACAGGAGATCCAGGTCAGCAACACTGGCCAACAAGTTGAGCACCTACCTATGCAGGCATGATTCTGAATGCTTTACATGCAGAATCATTTGATCCACACAGCAACCCTGTGAAAAACAGCCCATTTCACAGATTAGGAGACTGAGATGTGCAGAGGTGCAGTGCTCCGTCCAAACTGGTAGAACCATGATTCTTTCACAAATCTATTTTCATCTAAATCCTATGCTGTTAACCACACGGGCCTCACCACCATCTTTCAGAAAGAGTCATTGCTGGGTAGAAGTAGCCACATCATTTGTAGATGCAAAGTGAGAACGTGGGGTCTCTTGCTCTAAAGTTACTAAGAATTTCCAGATGGTGACAGCAGAGCCATCTTGAAATGTAGGACCCTTCTGAGCACCTGGCCGTCTGTGAGCACACAGGCCACACATCCACTGAATAGGCCCTGCTTCTGGTACCAGCACTGCCTGCAGCCTTTTGTTGCCTTTCCTAAGACAGCCTTTTGGAGCCTCAGTTCCCACATCTATGAAAAATGGGTAGTTCAGAGGATTACACGAGATGTGAAGAGAAAAACATGTTTCCCACCCAGAGCAGGCCTTTGGTCCTGCCAGATCCCTGGAGCCCCATTGCCAAGGGCCTTAATGACTTTTGACGTCTTCCTGACTCTTTGGCCAGGTACCCATCTTCTTCCCAAGCTTCTCCCCCTTAGCTTGCCCCAAGCACAAATGGTGGAGGGTAGAAGGTGAACTTCAAAAAGATTCAGGAGTCTCTCCCAGTGGTGATGTTTTTAGGGAGTCTCTGGGGAATGCTGGATAAAATGTTGCACCTCAAGCCCCAACCACCAACATAGTGCCCTTGGTAGGTTGCTGTGGAATCTTGAGGCAAAGCAGGGTCCACCAAGCTTCTCAGACTTGTAGATCGGGTCCTTCGGACCCTGGTGGTTTTTAATTAGGTCCAGGGCAAGGGCAGGCTCTGTAGCAGGTACAGCCTATGGGGCAAAGGCCTGGCCGCTTGGACCCCAGGACCCACAGGCTCCCATGGCGCTGGAGGTATCCAAGATGTATACAGAGAGTGGAGTCTCGGGCCATAGCCCATAGGACAGTTGGAATGTAAGGTTCCAGGGTTCTCCAGCAAGACTTTCCCTTCTGCATCAGAGAACTATGGACCATTTGAAAAGCAGCACCTGGCATGTGACACAGCCTAGGGGAGACCCATGCCTTTCTAGTCCCCTTGTACCCTTCCCTATGAGCTGCTTCCCACCCTGGGATTGGGCTCAGGATCCCTTTTCCACTTGAAATGTCTTCCTGCTCAAGTGTTCCCCTCCTGAAGGCCCAGATCAATGGCCACTCCTCCCTGAGGCCATGTTCAATCCAGCCCAAAAGAGTCCACTGACTGACATTTTAATCTCTTTCAAATCTTTGTCCTCATTCTCATTACCACACAGCCAAGACCCATCCAACACCCATCTCTCCACCAAGCCATGGGGCCTGAGGGATCCCTGCCCACTGTGCAGCCAGAGGCTTTTTCTAAAATGGAAATTGAATCCCGCAATCCCTCATTCTCCTCTGGTGGGCACTACAGGGCCTTGGACATTCCTCTGCTTCATGCGTACTGAGTGTCCTGTCACCTCCAACCATCCCACAAGGCACCCCAGTGCCTAGGGAAGTGCAGGGACACGTGGACACTTGCTAAACATTTGTTCCAAAAAGAAACAAATGAAACGAACTCAGCACTGAGTCCACACTGCAGAGGGAGACGGACGGAAGGACAGAAGGAAGGAAGGAAAGCAATCTATCTCTAGAGCCTAGTGTCGAGAACAAGGATTTCCACCCAGTGTGCTGAATGAAGATCGTAGGTGTGCCTTGAACATTTTTAAAGATAATTCATTAAGAAGTTCAAAGCACAGTATTATTCTTTTCTTCACTCTTTTTTGATCAACATAATTTAAGTGTGCAATGGAAGTTAACTATAGGTTCAAGCGTGCTGTGAGATAAAAATAGGTTGAAATCCCTGGTCTAGGGTAAGATTTGATGCGGGTATGTTTGTGGCATGGATGAATGAGTGAGTGGCTGAGGAAATGACCAGGGTCCTCAGAACCTGGCACAGCGCCAGGCTGGCACGTACTGAATATTGGCTCCTAGTCCTCTGTGTGTTTCAGAATCTGGAACTTCTCAGACTGTAGGGAGCTAGTACCTATGCTGCATGGTACGGAACACACTGGGATGGGGCGGCACCCCAACATCCATGCTAATCTGTCCCCAGAGAAACACTGGAATAGTGTGGTAAATAAAGGAAATGAACATGTCCGAACTACAAAAACTGACAACTGCAGACCTGCCTGGGTCAGGTTTGGCTGCCAGGTGGGTTACAAAAAGCCTGTAGGTTTGGGAGCTCTTTGGATTCAGGGCCTTGTGTGTAGGGATTGTGAGCCCGCACTTAGGAAAGGTCTGTTGAATGAATGAGAAGTGTCTCTCCCCTGGGTCCTCTCCTGAGTGTGACACGGATGTCTGTTAACAGAATGGGTCTGTGCAGCGCTGCGTTCCCAAGCTCACCTACCAGCATGGAGTGGATCAGACGGAGGGCTAAAGACTTGTTGGAGCCAGCGAGGATCTCAGGCATCTCCTTCTGTGGAGAGAAGCAGGGTGTCCCCAGTCAGCCACCTGGCTATCCAAAGGTGGACCAGTCCCAGACTTTCCAAGGGAAGAGTGGGAAGAACAGGAACCTCTGAGACCCAGGCGGCCACCTGTAGCTTTGATGGACTCTCACACTTGATGGAAGGCAGCTACCCCCATCACACCCGCAGCCTCATAGGGCCTGAGTGACTGCCCTGTGGAAAGGTGCCTGTTATGGGCTGGACTGTGTCCCCCCACAAACTCCCATGATGAAGCTATAACCCCAGCACCTTAGAATGTGACAGGATTTGGAGACAGGGCCCTTACAGAGGTGATTAAGTTAAAACGAGGCCATGAGCCTGGGCCCTGATCCCATCTGAGTAGAGTCCTTTCAAGAAAAGGAATTTCAGACACACAGAAACACCAGGAATTAGAGCACAGGAAAGAGAGACTGCACCTTGATCCTGGACGTCCAGCCTCCAGGCCTGTGAGACAATGCCTTGGTGTTGTTTAAGCTGACCAGTCTGGTATTTTGTCACCACACCTAATACAGACCACAACTTGGCTCCCACACCAAGTTCAAAGAGAATCCAGAAAATAGTGAAACTTCTGGTTTATTATTCTCCTACTAAAGACCTTTGCAATCAGGGCGTCTGGGAAGCCAGCTATGGGGTTGGGCAGCGAGGCAAGGAGGCTGGTGGCTGAGAACACGGGCACCCTGCCCTGCCCTCACCAGCTGTGAACTTGGCATGGGACATAACTCTTCCTGCCTCAGGCTTCCCATCCATAAGATGGAGACAGTGACAGTCGCTCCCATGCCAGGGCTGTGATGAGAACAGCGTGAGCTGATATTTGTAAGGCTCACAGCAGTGTTTGGCACCAAGGAAGAGCTATGCGTGCATCATAATTTGTTAAATGATCATTTTCTGGCAATGTTATAACGTAAAAAAAAAAAAGAGAGAAAAGAAGAAACACCATTCACTTGTCAAATGCATCTCCTTGATGCATTTTTTGCTGAAGATTTTGGGGTAATAAATCACAAGGGCATCACGTGGATATCTAAACATACCTGTGTCCTGGAATCTGAGGGAACCCCTAGAGGTATTCACATTATCCGCAAGCAAATTCGAACTAAAACCCCTCAATTAACGAGCTGGAATTTGTTTCAAAGGATCTCCTTTGGTCTCCAGGAGCCAATAATGGATTTAATTACAAGTTCACATGCAATATCGGCACTGATACAGGTTTCTGAGCTGAGAAGATCTGGGTACCAATTTCCACTCTGTCACTTGAATAAGTCCAATGTCTAGTGTTCGCTGAGCACTGACTACATGTCAGCCTGTTTGACAAGTACCTGTGAGGTGTGTATTAACACTATTCAGAGAGATTAGGCAACTCACCTAACGTCACACAGCAGGTAAGTACTTGCACTTAAAGGTGGAGTCTACATGCATAAAAATCATACACTACTGGCTCCGTAGCTAGGAGACTTAGGAAAGCCATTTTAGCTTCTTTGAGCCTCAGTTTCTTTAGCTATAAATAGGAACAATACTGGCTGTTTGCAAGTTGTTGCACAGGTGGTTTGCTCTTGGCATAGGGAAGGCATCCAGGGACAGTTACAGTGGTTTTGCTGGTGGTTGTCACCAGTAGCACCTGCCTTCTTCCTAGCATACACCCAGAAAGCACTGAAAGGCTTTACGTAAGCCACAAAATGGGACTCAGTTGCCTCATTTACAACATGAGGACAAAAATTCTCAGCTTGCTCCCCAAAACATTGCTCTGCAGATCAAATGAGTAATGGCAGAAAAGGCTGTAATAACCCAGGGAGCTCTGGGTTCTGGTTCTTGACAGCCACCAACGAGATTTGTAATTTAACATACCTCTTTATTTCTCAAGCTCATTTCCTCCAGTCTCTATGAATGAGCTTTGAAGGTGTTATGAATGTGAACCCTCCAGTCTTCTGAGGACTGATGAAAAATTTACTTCCAGTGGGGAGGGTCTTCCTAAACCACAGGAAAAAAACCCTGGCTTCTTCTCAGCTCAGTGATCTCACCTCAGAAGAGCCTTTTCCTGACCACCCTTTTTGTCCCCTGAAGATGCTTTCTCTCCCCATTTGTATCATTCAAAGCATCTGTCACTCTCTGAACTCATCTTTTCGATTTATGTCTTATATGTCACTCCCCTCCAGAACGCTGGAACCATGTTCACAGCTGAATGCTCATTTTTTGAGTGTGTAGTAAAGGCTCAGTACATACCTGTCAAATAAATAAAACGATTTGATCATTTTACCACCTGTACAACCTTCAAGATCATTTTTAGAAGTCAAAATGCCAAACTGTGGCTGGACATGAACAGTTTAAAGGACTGAAGATTTTTGAACCTATTGGAAGGTCAGCTCTGAATACCTTGAAAACGATCATTTACAATGTTTTAGAAGAAAAGACCAAATGAATTCAATCCCCACCGTAAACCTTATCATGTGAGGAGCAAGGCCGACACTTCCTGTGACACCACCTCCCCAGGTCCTCAGTTCCCCTCTTTCAGTGAAGGATTCTCACTCGTGTTTGGCAGATGGGCTCCAGCCCTCAGAACACCTGGTGTCATCTAGAAAAACGCCCAGCTGTTGAAGCAAACAGCTGCATCACTGTTGAAGAAGCAGCTGTGCAGACACCAGAGTTCTTACCAAGGGCAGCAGATAGCCACACTCATGGTTATTGATGCCAATGATAGAAGGAGTTGCTGCATATGCTTTTAGAGACAATAACTCTTGCGGCTCATCCGGGAAGAAAAGCCCATCAATCACTCGAGTGAAAGACGTTTCCTGTAATAAGGAAGAAAAGGAAAATCAGTAGCTGTTTTTGCTCACAAAATCTGCTATCCCCAAATCCTAACCAAGCTAAGCCAACCTGGGCTAACAGCGGTCAAAATGCATTAAAAAATAAAAATAAAAACAAACCACTTTTGGCCCAGCTCAATGCAACAGTCCCGGGACCAGCTCTGCCACTTTCTTGGGCGAGGGGCTAAACTTGCCTTAGTTTCTCATCTGCTAGATGGAATAATAATAGTATCCACTGAAGAAAAATAATGGCCTAATACACTGCGTTTCCTGGACCAGCAGGCTCTGAGAACTTAGGAATGCAAAATCTCAGGTCTCACTCTGGGTCTACTGAATATAAAAATCTGGAGGTGTAGCCCAGAACACTTATTCCGCAAGTCCTCAAGGCGGTTCTGATTCGTGCTCGAGGCTGAGAACCATTGGCCAAATGCAAAGAGAAAAATGGGGAAGAAAGGGAGTGTCAAAGATAGCAGGGCCTGTGTGAATGCTTTCCACAGAAGTCTTTCCCAGGGCACTGTGCCTTGAACATAGCTGGGTGCTTCTTGAGTCTTGGAAAGCAACAGTGGGCTCTAATCATGGTTTCCTTCAGCTTCTGTTTAAGGAATTGGGTAGAAGGGAACGCACAGCTTATATACTGCAAACACAGAAATGTGCAGATAGCTCCCTTCTACTCAGCTTGACACAACATCAGGTCAAGGGCTTACTATTGGTTTCACCTACTCTAGCACAGCTCACATCTTCAATGTAAACCACATAACCAGCAAATGTTGGAATCTGGCAGATGATGACCTTACTCTTTCAAAGACTATCAAAACCCCTCAACATTGGAAGGGACATACGATATCATGCAGTCTTATTAATGATCCAGTGATTAACAAGTTCATCAGCAGTCAGGCAGACCTTGCTTAAATACTTTCAGAGGGGACATCTAAAGGAGCTCAGTCTTCTTCCAGACAACTGAAGTTTTAGAAAGTTCTCAATTATTTAAAGCCAAAATGGTTCTCTAATAGAACTTCCAGCTCCTGATCTTGACTTTAGCTTTTGGAGGTTTGGGGAACAAGCATGATCCCTCTTTGCAGTGAGATACCATCAGTGACTTAGAGATTTTACCCAGGCTAAGTCACACCCCTGCCTGTCACATTCCTGAAATTACTTATAAGGGTTCTATACCCCACATTTGTGTTTTACCAACTATTACCCCTTTTCTAAGCCCCCCCAAAATTAAATAACAGAGGGATAGGATTTGTGCCCCACTCCATTGAATGAACTCTCCTACCCCCAAAACCCTCCCCTTCCCTCTCACCTGGCCAAGGGCCAGCAACTCCTTGGAGGATTTTTCCCTCAGACACTTCAGCAGGGCCATGGAGTCTGATGCATTGCAACCACAGACATGTGCAACCATCTGCAACTATAATATTTCCAGAGGAGGACCAGGTCAGAGCATGGTACTGAAAACACCCAGGAAAATAAGTTGGAAAATGTTCTCTGACCAGCCACAGGCCGGTCCTTTGTACGTGAGTCCATCCTGTGGCCCCTCCTCAGCCCCACACACCTGTAACAGAAGGCGTGCACAGAGGATGGGTTGACACTGTGTCACCCCTGCTCTCTTGTCTTATCCTCCTTGTTGTCTTTAACAAAAGCCAGAGCTATGGGTGAGGCCATGGAATGAAGTAAAAATTCCTGGTCACAGAGAGATCAGTTCCGTGAGTGTGGCTACATTGTCACTAGGACCCTGAAAGCCCAGAAGCCCAGCTATAGGGCCGGAAGCCCCCACAGTGAGGAGCAGCTTTGTAAACTCTGTAATTATCAGTTGAGGTGAGACTCAGGATCAGATTCTCGGCATACCAGCTCTGCCAGAGCCCTGGCCTGGAGGGCCCGGAGGCCTTTTTTCTGTCCGTGCACCAGTCCTGCTCATTCTTTAAGGCCCAAGTCCCACCCTCCCAGACTTCCTTTCAGACCACTGCAGGCCCCAGAGCCCCCGCCCCTTTCTTAATCCCTCAGCAGCTGAGAGTTCCCCACCTTCCCCAGCTAGCCCATTGCTAAACACTGGCTTGCCATCATTGAGCCTTCCATATTTGTAGAACTTGTCCCTAAAGTGCTGGTTCCTAATTCTCTGGAAGTCATGGATGCTCTGGGAGTCCCGAGGAAGCCACAGACTCTCTCCCTGGGAGAATTCCCCAACATACAGAGACTGCATGCAGTTATACGGTGTTCAAGGACCACCTTCCAAAGCTATCCACGGATTCCAGGTTTAAAAAAAAAAACTTTACAATAAAAAGATTATATTCTCCTCAAGTTTAGAATATGTGTTATCCACTGATAAACCTATATATCCTAACAGAGCTTGGAAAACAGTGGGCACTCAACAAATGTAGGAAAAATGAATAAAGATACATATATGTACCAACTGTAGCTTTCTAGAGAATGTTGCCAAAACCAGTGTTCCCCATGTGTCGCAGATATTTTTACAATCTTGTAATTCTGTGTTTCTGCCCTTGGTGAACTCTGATGTTTTATATAAAATGCTTAAGAAAATATACCTCTGAAATGATTAATACTTGGGAGATGGTTCCATAGCCCAGTGGTTAATTAATACACATTGAATACAACATTGCCTTTGTTAATTCATTCATCCAACAAACACTTATGGTTGCTCAATATATACCAGCTATTATTCTGAAGGACAGAGAGACTTCAGTCTCCAGGGCCTCACTATCTAGTAGAAAGTGAAAACAAGATGACAGATAATAACCATCTTGGGACACAGGCCCCACTGCTCCCTTATAATCCCATGCCAAACAACATTAATCAGTCACAGCACTATCCCCACTAGCTGGAAACAGCCTTTCTTAATGTAGTACCCTAGGTCACCATTCTCTGTGGAGCAGAATAGGTACAGAAATGAGCTGTATATAATACCACACACAAGGGACTAAGTTATATATCACAGGCAAAGAATGACGCATTAGATCTAAGAACTATAACACACACATCCACGCACACCGGTGATATGGCACTGTGAGGCTGGACCAGACCTTCCTTGGAGGAGCAAGGCTCACCTTGGGCCAGCATGAGTTTCCCTGGGCAGGGTCGCTAAGGCAAGACAAGAGAAAAGATGGCAGTCTACTGACCACAGATTGTCCTGGTGAAGGAAGAGGCAGCTGGAAAGGTGTTAACAATATACCTACATCCTCACTCCTCTTGTCATCAGGGGCCTTCAGGTAAGGAATGATAGCCACTCCACTCTCCATGATGGCTTTGTGGAATAAGCCATTGGCCATGGGAGACAGAATCTGGAGAGAGAACATAGGAGACCCAGGAAAGGTTATCCAGGGGCTCCCTACCCATCACACACGCCATCCCTCCCCTCCTTAAAGAAACCTTACCAGGAAGCGTTTTTAAGAGCTCTAGCCTTAAAGGGATTTTAAAAAATCCTGGTTTGGGGTGGTGCCTGTGGCTCAAAGGGCTACTGGCCCCATACGCCAGAGGTGGCGGGTTCAAACCCAGCCCTGGCCAAAAACTGCAAAAAAAAAAATTTCTGGTTTGGGGGTTCTAAGACTTGCTGTGAAGGTTTGGGCAAGTTTGAAGTCAAACTCAGACATGTGAGTTCTAGCTCCTCTTCCTCTCTGGGTAATCTCAGGCAAGTTGCTCAACAGTACTTCTATGCAACAGTCCACTTCCCTGTAAAATCTGGAGTAAAAATTGAGCCCATAGCACAGAACTGCTGTGAGCAGTTGGGAAAAAAACGAACATAGAAATCTTTGTATAGTTCCTGGTCAAATTTCATGCATGAAATGATGGCTGTTATCATCCATATAAAGTCAGGTTAATCTAAGGTATTTTGGAAGGTAATTTTGAAGATATAAAAATACCTTGCATATTGTCACGTACACAGCAGAAGCTCTGTTAATCCACTACCAGCATCTGATTTTTGCAATACGCTGCTAACTGATGCAGAGGAAATGCTGACCACTCAGGGCCAGCGGGCCATTTTCTAGCATCTCTGTTCAGTTCTATTCCCACCAGCTTCTCATTGAGAGTCAGGTGTGTTTGCTTCCAAACATATATTGTCAGTTGAACTTGTTATCCTAATTACCTAGTCAATGAAACATCATGGGAACAAATGAACCGTATGTGTAAAAAGAAAACAAAGTTACATCTGGGAAAAAGAACGTTGATAAAGGACAGCTAAAAAACATTGCTGTCAAATTAGGTGTGGACAAGATCATGGTGAAATATTTGGAGGAAAAGTATAAAACTCCAGAATGTGCTGCCATCAGACTGTTCTGCAGGCTTCTTCTTCTTTATTTTTTATTTTATTTATTTTATTTTATTTTTATTATTTATTTATTTATTTATTTATTTATTTATTTTTGCCAGTGACAGAACAGAGTTTATTGACAAGGAAAGATTGATAGAAATATTGATAAGTAAAGGAGGAGGAACAGAATCTCCAGCAGTGGGAGAAGGGGAAATCCAAGTGGAAAAGCCCCCTGCAGGCTTCTTTAAGTTTGTGCCTGATGTAAAGAAACCAGAGATGTAATTTGAGGACAGGGAATTTTGTGGGTGGTTTATGCAAGAGAGCCCATGTTGGAATTCAAGCCAGCAGACCAACTCTGAAAACATAAGGCCTTGTATCAAACCATTGGTGAGGGAATGTATATTTCATGGTTTAACTTAAAATAAAATGCTTATATGCATCTTTGGTTGTTTCATATTTTAGCTGAGTTTTTTTTTTTTTTTTTCTATTATAAGAGTAAATACCGGGCAGTACCTATGACTCAGTGAGTAGGGCACCAGCCTCATATACCGAGGGTGGTGGGTTCAAACCCGGCCCCGGTTGAACTGCAACAACAACAAAAAAATAGCCGGGTGTTGTGGTGGGCACCTGTGGTCTCAGCTACTGGGAAGGCTTGAGGCATGAGAATCGCCTAAGCCCAAGAGCTGGAGGGTGCTGTGAGCTGTGATGCCATGGCACTGTACCGAGGGCAACAAAGTAAGACTCTGTCTCTAAAGAAAAAAAAAAAAAAAAAGAATAATTACCAGTCCTGGTAATTGGATTGTAGCGCTTCTACTCTGCAAATACGAGGAATTTTTCCTCAAATTATTACTCATTAAGCCATCTTAGGTGATTCATTAAAACTCTTGCCATGGATAGCTGTCCCGTCCATCAAAGGAGACTGAAACACTCATGATGTTTTTGTGAGGTACAAGAGACACAAGGTGCATTAAAGTGTTTGTTTGACATGGAGGGCCCCACTCAAAAGGGAGTGATTGTTTTGTTCATTTCGAAAAATCCCACCCACCATCACTACCACCTGCAGCCATCCAAGTCACAAAGCTGAGAACTCACCAGGCCGGAGACACTGATGGCTCCTGCTGACTCGCCAAAGATAGTCACGGAGCTGGGGTCCCCACCAAAGAACTGGATGTTCTTCTGGACCCAGGATAGGGCAGCCACCTGGTCCTTCAAGGCCCAGTTCCCTGGAGCATGCTGATCTTGTGTGCTGGGAGCAAGAGTCAGGGTAAAAATTCTCAGTTGGCCACACTGTTTCCCACAGCCCAAGGAGTTCTAAGTAGAGGCTATTGGCAGGTATTGCCCAGGAGGGCTTTGAGAGTCAGAGACCTGGAGGTCCTAGGGAAACCAGGCTTAGTTCTCACCCTTGGCTTGGAAGTGAGTTTCTTTGAGAACCTGATGAAAGCTGTGCACCCAAGAAAAATGCACATATACAATGTTGCTTGTACAATTTCAGAATACTCATAGGCTCCCCTGAATTTATGACTCTCAGGAGAAGAGTCTCACATCTAAAAGTTAGTCTGTACCAGAAAGCAAGGCCTTCCTGGGCACAGAGATCTAAATAATGAATATATTTTTAAAAAATAATAATAACAGCAACAGCAATAACTGTAGCTGCAGTAACACATACCAGACACTGTTCTAGGGGACCTATGGCCAATACTCCCATCAGCCTCACAGTCTAGGGAGTGGATGGTGCTGTTTTTTCTCTATTTTCCCCTTTGGGTTCTCTCTCTGCCCTTCTCTGCCCAGTTCCCAAAGCTGACCTCCAGGGACTGCATTGCCCAGGCTTCCCCCTGTGTGCAGTCGGTGGGAGACATTAGCAGGAACTTGACTGAGGCTGGGCTCAAGGGAGATAGGAATGTGTACCGCACCACCTTGGGCCCTACCTCTTGAGGGGAATGTTTCCTTCCATTAAACTCTGAGCATGCTGTCAGAATTCCAATGGACACCTGGGCTTCTTCTCACAGGACAAGGAAAGTTAGGCCCACAAGGGTTAAATCCCCTTGTCCTAGAGCTAGGAAGTAGGAGATTCAGGAGTCAAGTTTGGGAATGTGGCCCCAGAATCCATGCTCTTAGCAGTACCCCTCTTTCGATGCTGCTTCCCCTGGATGGGGGTAATAAACAAGGAAACTAAAGATGCTGCAGAATCAAGGAAATGCCTGGACGGAAAACATTCATGCAGCGCCACCACGCAACTCAAGCCATCCTGGGTTCCCGTTCCACTCCCCTCCTCCACATCCCAGAACCTCAAGCTGCTCCTTCCCTTGGGTCTCTTTCTCTGTCCAGGACCCCTGGGCTGGCAATGACTCCACCTTCTCTCTCAGACCCCCACATCAGGAAAGGAGCTGGCAATGCCACCCCATTCCATCACGGCTCCCACCTTGATCCCTCTCTTCCACTTCTGTCTATTCTGAGAAAAATTAGACGTCACCAGTTAAGATCTCAGCTTCTAGCACAAAATTCATAGACTGGACACTTACTTCTGTGTGACTTTAAGCAAGTCACTTGAACTGCTGTGCCTCAGTCTTCTCACATTTAAAATGAAGAAAATGAGAGTGCCCACTCCACATGGCTGCCTGGCACACAATAAGCATGTCATATACGCTTTAGATACAAGTTAGCCATTGCCTTTGGGATTGAGCCTCCCTTGAATCAAGGCAGTGTGGCAGCCTCCCAAGTGGACTCCCCAAGCCTAGCCTCCACTGTGCTTCCTCAGACACGGTTCTGAGCAGGGTACTCCTGGGTCCCTCGATCTGTCTTGGGGAAAACACATACTCCACACATAGCCTGGAATTTCAGGCCTTTTCCCATCAGCCCACCCCTGTCTTTCTACTCCATCTCCTGCTGTATCCTCATCGACCCACACTTGAAGCCAAATGTTATAAATTGTTGCTGGAGATCTTTCTTCCAAAGAACTCTTATACAGAATCCTAACGTAGAAAGCAGTTCCAAGTTCTTCGGGTGTAATTGCTAAGGTTGAGGCACCTGTCAGCCTGCCTGGCTGCCACTTCCCAGGCTCTGGTGGCTACAGGACCAACATTGCCTCAATCCCATGCATGGCCACATTTCATCTAGCTTCCTAACCTTTGTACAGTAGCGTCCTTAGCCCAGGCCACTCTCTCCCAACCCCTCCTCCTCAAGCATAATCACATCTCTTAAGATGTAGCTCAAATGCTGCTTCTCTTCTGAAGGCTCCCTGACACCCTGGAGCTCCCATCTCCATTTCCACAGCCCAGCGGCTTCTCACCCTTGGAGAACGGATCACGTCCTGCCCGGTATCATGGATATTTGTGTCCCTGACTTACCTCCCCCACTAGCCCCTGAGCCTCTGGAATGCAGGATTCACGTTTGAATCAGTGCTGCCTGATTCACAGTAAGGGAGGGTGAGCTCCACGCACAGTCGGGGCCCTGCCCCCCACTACCTCTCTTTGCTCACCTTGCACCAGGTCGGGCAGACCTAACCTGCCATATTTTAGGCATGACAACAGATGTGATCAAGAGACCCAGCTCTGTTCCATGACCTCTGGGATATTGCTTGGTGTCCCTGTGCCCCTATTTTCCAGTTAGTTGTGAAATGGGAATAACACCAGTGCCTTTCTGATCTGTAAAATAATCTGTAGGATTATTCTGAGGGTGAGTTGAAATTAAAGCACTGAAAGGCTCAGCACCATGCCTGGTTCAGTGAGTGTCCCTATGCGTGTTTGGTTTTACTGGAGGGAGGGAAGTCAAGGCAGCTTAGAGAAGGTTCTTGGATAAGCATTTGATTTTACTAACTTCTCACACAATCAGTTTCCTCCTTTCCAGGGCACACAGTTGAGCTGCACTTGCAGAGGCCCCTGCAGATGGATGTGGCCATGTGATTGAATTCCACCAATGGCAAGCAAAAATGTCAGGACCTTCCCCCCCCACCCCAAGCTGACCTGGAAGAACCTCCCTTGTGTGAGCCTCCCTGGAAATTCTCCTTCCTTGGGCCAAATGCAAATGAGCTGAGACCTGAGAATCCAAATCAGTGCCGCAAGGGGGAAGGAACGTGTGTCCCTGGTTGACCTTGTGGAAGGATGTCTGTTAATCAGGGACACTCAGTTGGACTTTACTAGAGTGAGAATGAGATTTTTATTATTTTAAGCCACAACTTTACTTGTGTGAGAATGAGATTTCGTTCCGTTAAGCCACAAAGATTTGGAGCTTTATCTAGTTACAGCTGTGAAGGTTACCTAGCTAATTTTTTAGGGTCAAGTTTGTTGATTGCTACTGAAGGCTCAATTCCCTTGGGGGATCTAGCATATCAATCACTTGGGGAGACTCACGTGAAAAAGCCAAATATTCCCAGCCGGTACTGGGTGGTCACAACCAGCACGTCTTCATAGGCAGCCAGGGCAGACCCATCGAAGATGGAGGCTGACCCGATCTCGAAGGCGCCCCCCGGGAACCACACCATGACCTGGGGACGGAGGAGGAACCAGGTCAGTCAGCCTGCCAGGCACTCTTCCCCTCCCTCTGCCTGTTGGGACATTCTTTCTTCGGGTGAAATACAAATGCTTCACTTTTCCTTCCTAAGGAGGGTGAGAGGTTTTGTCTTTCGAAGAAGGCCCACAGCTAAGCCCTGGTGTCTGAATGCCTGGTTTTCTTTCCCATTCTACCAGTGCCTACCTGTGTCATCTTAAGAGGATTGGTCAACACCTCTGAGACTCTTTTTTTTTTTTTTTTTTTTTTAATCTATAAAATGTGACGAATGATAGTGTGTCACTCACTTATCATGAGATTTAAACAAGATTCTGCATCTAAAGCTTCAAGAACAGGATCAATCGGACACTTTGAGTGCTCAGAAAGCGATAACTAAATAGCAGTGAGCCTGTGACCCACAGGGAGATGGAAATCACCACATAGAAGAGCTCACGCAGCTCAAGCTGTTTTAAGACTTTTCTCTGACTTCAGAGGGAAGTGTGGGAATTTTACTATATTGTTTAGAAAAATTGGAACAGGGAACATAAAACAATATCCAAATGATATTATCCCTGTTTGTATATTTAATAATAAATCCTTCCATCACCCCTTTAAGGTCATGTTAGTGATTACCACCCTTGGAACAGAGAAAGAGAAGAAAGCCCCCAAGGAAAAAGGGGAGCTGGACAAAGCATTGGCTTTGGTGCCAGGAGCTAGCACTTACTATGCGCATAGAGCAAGTCATCTCTCCCCTTCTTGTGCCTCAACTTCTCTATCCATAGAATGGGCCCAATAAATCTTACCCGCTGGGTTACTGTGGGAGTTAAATGAAAGAATGTACTGTGCCTGGCACACAGTAAGCACTCAATGGATGTTTCTGTTATGACACAAGACACAAGTCTCCCATGGCAGAGGCATATGGGAGAGAGAAGGACAGTAGAGTGTGGCCAAAAAGGTAGAATATGCCTTTACCCCACTCACTTACATGGAGATCTTTTACATTCTTAAAGGAAACACTTAACATTACTACCTGCCTCAATTACCATAGACAAACTGGAAGATGCAATTATCCTATTTTAAAAAAGGATTTCTCAAATTTAAAAAAAAAAAAAAAAAAATCAGTCCTTTTAAGCAGTATCTTTTCTGAAAGGTTACAGATTATTAAATACTCAACAGAGGGGAGAGATAAAATAAAATAAAAATAAAAAGTCACTGTCAATAAAAAAAATACAAACAGAAAAGTCAATAAATTGAATCTGTCATCAAAATGATTTTTGGAAGTTATTACCATGATTACATTTCTGTTTTACCCAACAGGAGGCTAAGTTTGATTCCAGGCACATAGCCACCCTGCCTGGATCCCAGGCCAAGCACAGCAGTCAGCC
Organism: Loris lydekkerianus; assembly: GCA_963574355.1. Taxonomy (NCBI): domain Eukaryota; kingdom Metazoa; phylum Chordata; class Mammalia; order Primates; family Lorisidae; genus Loris; species Loris lydekkerianus. The sequence continues at coordinate 23,092 of CAUYPK010066419.1, read as the reverse complement.
TTACTGAGAGCTGGGAGCCCATATCAGCATGAGCTGGCGCGTAGATGTTAAGGTACAGGCAGTCTTCCGATGTTCCAAATTTGGGGTAATGCACCCTGAGCATGCGTTGATCTGTTAACAGCCACTCTAAGTTCTGGAAGCACCTTGGAGAAGGGGAAGAGAAAGTCCTCAGAGTTGCTATCAGCAAACTTGCCTGGAGGGGTCACTTCTTGTGACAAGAAGGGTGGCCTGGCCATCTCTTCTGCCTAAGCAGAAGAGGTACCTGGGAGTACAAAGTCTAATCATGGCTCATTCTCATGGTTTCCAAAACAAACAAACAAGCAAACTATAATTCTCTTTGTTTTGGTTTCGGGGTAAGGAAGCACACTGTTCAGAATAATTGTCCCATAAACCATTAACCCTGACCATGTCCCCATGACTGTACCAATAATACAGACATACATAACCACTTAAACTAGCTAAACAATTCCCAGATTATATAGAGAGCAGGACACTGGTTGAATTTCAAGTGCTTGTTCCTGCAGCACCCTCTTCTGTTCTGCAGAAGAGTGAAGGGACATTTACAGGTTTCTCTACCAGGAACCAACTGAGTTTGGACTTTCAAGGAGACTCCTGCATTCAGACTTTGCTCAAGCTGGTCCCTCTGCCTGGACTACCCTCTCACATCTGCTTGCTCATGTTCTTCAGTTTCTTTCAAATTCAGTCCATGGGCCACCTTCTCCAAGAAGCCTTCTAAGATTGCTCTATTTAGAACATAGTTCTTCTTTGGAAACACCCTTATATTTTGTGTCCTTTCCTTAGAATTATCCTAGGCTTGCACGTGAGCATTATCTTCTTCCCCAACTCAGCTAAAATCTGAGGACTCTGTGTCCGTCACCTCTAAGTGTCATGGCCCCAACAGAAGGCCTGATCCACAGTAAGATTAAGCGTAATTGTCTATGTGAATATTTCTGTAAGTGCTTAATTCATGTTGTTGTTGTTTGCTTACTAGAATAGTGTACAGAATCTCCACAAATCTACCTCCAACAGGTGTTTATGCCTCCTGCCCCTTTGTATGTGATTTACCAGAAATCAGGCCTTGCTACTTTCAGCAAAGCCACCTCTGACCTTCCCTCAAAGGTAGGTTAGGTGGTCCACTGTGCTTCCTCAGCACCCTTCTCTGGTCCCCTAATGGTTGCCCTTGTCACCCAATATTTTAACTGTCAATTATAGTTTATATACCTATCTACAGACTTCCTGAGGACAGCTGTGATTAATCCACTGTGGTGTCCCCAAGGCCTACTGGAGCCAATCATCAAGTTGGTTCTCAATGAATATTAGTTGAATGAATGAATGAATGAATGAGTTCCAGATTTGTGTCCTCAGTTCCTAGAGTCATATAGGGTCATCCTGTGGTAGGGAGTATCCCAGCACCAGAGTATTCCTTCTGCCTGGGATCCCAATGCCAAGAACTGATGTGGCCCAATCTGCAGGCTCCACAGAATCTAAGAGCAAGATGCCTGAGGGTTTTGAAATCTTACTGCCCACCTCACCCATCCACAATCAACCTGGGAACTGGTGATAATCCACCCAAGCTTGAAATCTGCAGTGATTGGGCGCTCCCTATCTCTCAGGTCCCCTGGGTCATAGAGACACATTCACATATGTCCTCCATGGTGTTTATGGAGCTGTCACAATGGGCCAGGCATTGCACCAGGCACAGCTTTAACTGATGGAGCTACAGGCCCTCTGGTGTGACTCTTCTCTCTGAAGCCCTAACCCAGTATGACCATAGAGGCTACACCTGAGTGAGAGATCACACATGGGCACCTGGATACTCCTTCTGACCAGTAAGCCTCCACAGTGTTTCCCAAAGCTGGTGGCTGCTAGGAATCTCTACAGAGCTTTTAGATAATAGTTTGCTAGGCCCATCTTGGGAAATTCTGATGCAGGTTTGGAAGGGAGCCCAGGGAATTGCATATCTTAAAAAAACACATCCAGCTATTCTGGTGACCTGGCAATTTGAAAGTCAAGAGATGACCAGAGCAGTCACTGAGTCTGTAAACCCTGTCCCTCTCCCTCCTCTCTACCCTTCCCTGCCATCCCTCCCCTTTCTCGCCTGGTCACAGAACCTTCATTCCCCCAGCTCCTAGGGTCACGGGCCACTCATGAGACTAAGCCTGGTTCTTACAAGTTAGGGTAGGAGGTGGCTTCTCTCAAATCATTCCAGGGTGATGCAGGCTGTGGATCCACAAATCGCAGGGGCCCCAGAGGGGGTGCAGCATAGGGGACCCCAAGGAACACGTTCACAGGCACAGGGCTTCCCAGCACAGTGACTTGCTTCCCCTGGACCCATCCCAGGCTGGTGTTCCTTTGTGGCACTTCGGCAGCAAGCTCTGAGAGAATACACAGGAAGGAGTCAGGAGCTGGGGAAAGTCGGGGCACAGCCCCCTGTGGAGCTCCAGAGCTCTATCTGTGCAACAAGAAGTATCTGGGGTCCTTCCCCATGAATTCATGCCCACTGCTTCCTCCAAAATTGCCTTAGAAGTCACTTCAGAGCACTGACTTAGTTTCTGCTAGGAGCCAGCTCCAAGCCACAACCTTTTTCCCAGTTCACTTGGGATGCTTCTCCCTTCTGCTGTGCAGAGGCTTTCCCTCATCCGCAGGACCAACACCAGGCAGGCTCCACTGATTCTAAGACCCCACAAAATCATCTGCCCAGGGATTCTCACACTTCTGTCCTTTCCATACCCACCAGCATAGTTGCTGGGACATCTGTGTATCACCTGTATGATTACTGGCTTTTTGTTTTTCTCAAAATGAAATTTGAATAAACTCCTTTTAAATTTTTATCTAGAGGAATCCTAAACCATCACAGCTATGGTTTAGATGATGAGTTAAGCATATGCTTTTGAATAAATATGTAATAAATATTAATTGACAAATATCTAAAATTCACTCGCAGATGCCACCTGAAATCAATGCATTCACTTCTAGGGGTATGATGACATGACAATGGCACTTTGGGAGACTGGCATGCAAACATCTTGGTTTCCACACAGAATGTGAAGCCTTGAAAAGCACACTGCCAAGCTGCTTAGCAGGACCTGGTGTCTTGGTGCTGTTGCTAATGGCATTCCATTACCAAACTCCATCTCTGCAGCCAGGCCTACAGAAGCACAAACTCTGTCCCACACCCCTCCCCCACTGCCCAGAACAGATCTGCTCCAAGTCCCTTGCAAGGTCTGAGCAACCTAAGGGTAAAACCAAGGTCTTCGGTGCCATACCCATGTCCAAGAAGGAAGCTATGGCCCATGGCTCTTAGCAATGCTAGGACATTGGCACCCTGAGGATGCCATGTACCCTTCCATAGGCCCTCAGAGACCTCTGAAAAATGACTTACTTCCCACCAGCAGAAATTCCTCCCCCATCTCATATTCTGAGAGCCCTGGATATCTCACCCTTGGTGGTGGCTGCAAGGAACCCAACAGCCCAGATCAAGGTCTTCCCTGCGTGCACCCAATCCCCATCCATCCTGCTGGGCCACCTGATCTCCCTGGACATCCACAGCAGCTGTTGGCCCCAGGGAACTTCGGTCAGGGGCCAACAAGGGCTTCCTGGTGACAGGCAGATGTAAGCAGGCAGGCAGAGGTCTCAAGGATAGTGAAGAATAGCATCAGACCAATATTTTCATAGGAATTGGCTAAGCAAGACTTTCCTGTTCTGATTTACGTAAGAAGCTGATGATTAACTCTTGAACTGAGGAAGGCTAATTTGGTAGACTTTAGACTGGTAGATACACTAGAATTAGAAAGGACATTCCAGATCAGGTAAGCCAGAGATCTCAAAGTCAGATGCCTCCAGGGGCTGTGAAGGCAGCAAGCAAGCAAGCAGTGAATGACACTGGCCAGGAGAGGTGAAAGAGAGTGAGGGGGCTGCGGGAAGCTGGGCAGCCCAGGCTCTGTGCAGGCCGTGGTTTCTCAGCTCTAGAAACCTGTGGCCTGTGACAGTGTAGGCAGGCCAAAACAGCAGACCATGGCATTGCTCTATTTTTAAATGTAGCCTCAATTTTTTAGAAAGTCACCATGTGAGCACAACGCAGCATTCCTACCAGCTTTGTCTTAGACCAGCCATCTGAAGTTCTGGTCTGGAGACAGGCACAAGGTGATGAAATCACGGAAAGCAGCTCTGCCAGGCCCCATCTTGGCATTCTAGGCTCTCACTGCACTGCTCTCTCCATTATAAAGCTGTTCTGAAAATCAGCTGGTGAGTCATAATGAGATCCAGGTCAGGACCCAGGAGCAGCACCAGCCTGCCCTCAGCAATCTCCACGCCTCATTTAGGGAAAGGGTCCAGGAAGGGGCTTTTCAAACACTCGGGGCTATGCTGATGCTGATAGGGTCAGAATTATCTAGGGCACTTGAAAATGTATCCTTCTGCCCAGCCTCTGAAGATGTGGGGGCAGGCCCCTGGGATGTAGCAATAGCCATAGCCTGTTTGAAAAGCATCCATCTAATGCACAGGTTTCCCAGAGTAGTCACTTTATGAGAGAAGTAGGGGAGCCACAAGCAGGTAGTAAGTGCCTGCTGGATACAGAACTCTGCACAAACAAGCAGGGATGCCTTCCTCAAGGTCATAGCCAGAGGCTACCTGACTGCCTGAGGCACTTTACCCAAGGGGATTTGCATCAGAAGATTTGAACTCCTCCAACAGGAAATAATCTCTTTTCCCCAACTCCAACTCCACTCCTGATGTGCTGCTGAAAGTGCAGGGAATTATGGAAAAAGGACTGCAGCAGAAACTTAGGTGAAGGTTTGATTCTTAATTTAGCAGCAATCATATGGTTCAAATTAACCTTGAAAATCTTTCAAATTGCCCATGAAATCCAGTGAACAAAAGTGGACATCAGTCCCTAGGTATGATGATGGCTAAGAACAATGGGCTGGGGCTAAGGATGAAAAAGATTGTTTTTTATTAGATGTCTGCATGTTCAATCTGTCCATCTTTGAGTTGAGCATAAGTCTCTGGAGGTGAACAGAGGATGGGTGGGCATTTCTAAAGCATTTCCGTCTTGCCTGCAGGGTTTACTTTTTCAGATTTAACACTGAGAATATAAATACCTTAATGCCTGTTTATAGATATATTTATTGTTGAGAGGATGCAAAGACTTATAACTTTTTAGATATCAAAGCACTTAGCTCATGTCCTGGCCATATTGTAGGTAGTCAATAACGTTTACTAGACTGAGTCTAAATCTTGCTTGCTAAGACCCACCTACACACTATTCTTTAAAAAGCTGTAAAGAAGAACGCGATTCCTTCCTTCTTCCTGCCTTTCCATGTGAGCTGTTCTTGTTACGGCAGCCCTAAGCAGCTAAATGCCCTTGCTTGTGACCTTGAGATCCTTAACAGAGAATTGGGTTCTATGTTGATTGTTCTTCAGAACCAAGGGTATCTTTGAAAAAACTCCTTTCTTTCCTCTGGCCTCATTGTCCCCATCTTATGGCGACAACTGAACAGTTGGGGTTGTAAGTTCCAGAGACCCAAGTATGAATGAGGCTTCCAGACCTGCCTGTGATGCCAGAAGAATCAGCACTGGCTGAAGAAGCTGAAAAGTTTCTGAGAAGAGAAAGAAAATTGTTGCTTCCAGGACAGGTGAGCGACTCTGAAAGTGCAGACTTTGCCATCTCAGAATGGCATCTCAGCTGGGCCTGCCAACTGGATCTTGAGTGTCCATTTTGTCTACAGCCTTCTTGGCAACCTCAAGACTTCTTAGATCATATTTCTTCTCCGGTCCACCCTAACTGCCACCAAAAATATTCTCTCTGCCCCCAAACTCAATCCTCCCATCGGTCCAGAATCACCACTGTTCATTGAACGGTTTTAAAGTGACTTCACATGTCCCATCTTCTTGTCAAATCCCTCTCCTGCCCCCATTTTGGATATTTGTCTTCTCCAGATTCTTATCCTTTTAAGCCCAATTCAACTGCCACTTCTGCCAAGAACCTCTTCCAAGAACTTTTCTCTCAGCCTCCAGAACCCCTTAGCGCTCTGCTTTTCCAACCTCTCCCACTTTCTAATTAATTGTGGCCATGACCAGCTCCCTCCTTGAGAGCACACTGCTGGCGTTTCCAGGCATGTGTCCATCACAGCTTCTTGCATGTCCTCTACGGTCATCAAGAGACAACTGGGAGGAGATTACAGTCTGGCTGGGAGCTACAGAGGCAATTCCAGGCTTTGGAATAGGATGGATCTCAGCCTGGCCTGGGCAGGAGCAGAGCATTGAGTGTGGCACTGGGTCATCAGCGGAGGGTCATCAGGGTTCGGTCTAGACCGTGAGCTCACCATTTTAGAAAATATTATCCTCCATCCTCCCAGGAGCCTGGTGCAGAGGGAAAGTGCTGGGGAGACCTCTACAAGTGAGTCCAAGCTCCCTCTCATTTTCTCATGGGGCCCTATCAGCTTTCCTCAACACATACAGCCAGACTAGTGAGAAGTGTGGGTAGGGTGGGAAGAAAGTCTGAGAGGGTGTGGATGTATTTGGAAAAGATCATTGTACCTAAAGAGACTGTTTTAACTACTAAAAAGGACTGTGTTTACCAGATTGAGTTAAATGTAATTATCTACCATTAACCAATGGAGCGGGGTATTCCTTCTTTATTAAAAATGTAAATTAACAACCATTAGATATATATAAAAGACATTCTACCTCCTAACTGAGTGTCTCTCTTCTACAGAATCAGAATGCAAAGAGAACTGGAGGAAATGGTTCACTAACTCTGTCTTCTGTTTGTTGTTCTGTCTGCACACCACCTCTGATTATCAGGCATCCCCTGCATACAGGGCCTGCTTGTTGGGAAACGCTGATGATGTCAGGAAATGGTGACACTAGAGTTCATTTGTAGAATGCCTTGTAGGTACCAAGCCTCAGGATAAATGCTTTCTTTGCATGTGTTGCCTAATTTAATATAATCATTCCCATTTTATAGATGAGGAGACTGAGATTCTGCAAGCCAGAAAGGCTGGTGCAGTCTCACAAGGCTGAGAAATAGCACTGCTGAGACCCAAGCCCACGTTTCCTGCCTCCAAGCTGCAGACTTTGCAATTTGGGGAAGGACAGTAGAAGGAGTGAGGAGCAACAGGAAGATCAGGAGGGTAGGCTAGCTTCTGCAGTTCTTGGGCCATGAAAAGAATCACCTAATCGTCTAGAAAGATGAATAACTACTTGATATCACTTCCTTGGACTTTGATGTCCCCATTAATAGCACAGACCAGTGACCTGAATGGCCCCTGAGGGACAAAGGCCTTTGATGGGCTCTCCCTGCTTTCCCAGAGGGCTCCCTGAGGGACAAAACCTTGGTGAGAGCTGAGAGTTCGGTGTGAGGCTTGGCTTAGAACATTGAAAGGTGGCGGAGATCAAAGCCCACTCCCCATTTTCATAAGGGGAGGCTAAAGGAACCTTTGAAGGCAGGAGAGCAATGGCAGCTGCCTCGGGGTGGAAACCAGCCTGCAGGTGAATGAAACAAAGGAAAGATACGTTGCTGATGGAATCAGGGTCCCGGGCGATGCCCCTCTCACCTGCACGGGCCCAGGGATAGGGAGCCTGAGCGCCTCCTTCTCATCACCTATTTCTTCAGACCCATCTCAATGTTCCTGTTAAACCAAACACTTTACTCGAGGAGCTGGGCTCTCACTGACGCTGCAGCAGTCTCAGGACACCTTGCACCTTCTCTTTCCTCCTCTGCTCTACTTGCTCCTGCCCAGGACCCCCTCCTAAATAAACTCCCTTTTTATCTAAATCCCTGCCCCGAGCTCTGCTTTCAGGGAACCAAACTAGGTTAGTTGATCCTAGAAGGGAACTTAGAGAGCAGACTTCCAGTGGAATTCTGAAACTGGTTGTCCCACCACTCAAACAGCATTTTATTATTAAGACACTCAGTGGTGACTTGTGATGCAGCCGAGAGGGAAGGGAAGGCACGGAGGTGTGATTAACACTGGTCCCTGGGTATACAGGCAGTGGCAATTATGAGCATTAGGGTGCTAGCTGGCTTTGTTAACTGCCTTTAAAGTCTTGAAGAAAATGGAAACATCGGATGATCTGCTATCAACATAGCATAGCTGTGAAAATCTGAAGGCCTCCTGGAAGCTTTTAAAAAATAGATAAAAAATCTCCTGAAACTAGAGTTAGACCATGCTACAAATTAGACTCAGTGTTTACCTATAAGGGTGGCAGAACTACAAAGGAGGTTGACTTTAGAGCGTTGAAAGATCCCTTAAGCTAAAATTAGGACCTTAGTGGGGAATGATTCCTGAGACACGGAATGGGAACATTGGCTGGATGCCTTTGAGAACCACAAACACCCAGATTCTCCTAAACTCTCCAACTGGCAGAAGCAGCTCTCTCCTTACAAACTAAGAGCAGACACACCTACCCTGGTAACAATGCACAGACTTATCCCGCAGGAGAGAGCTTTCCTTCATCCAGATCATCCTACGCATTGTCCCAGTCCAGGAAGGAGGGCCAGGTTTAAGCATGGCCTGAACAAGGAAATTAGACCCTTCCCTGGGAGGGAATGGCTTTCCCACTGAATGAATTGCATCATGTGGCTAATATGTCCTGGTAGGATCTGAGAAAAACATGTGTGGGGGTGGATCTTGAGAGTTAAGCCTGAGAGATAGAGCAAGAGATAAGTCTGGGGAGGAGAGAACTGTAAACACAAGAGTACATTCTCATAATGCAGGACTTACCATCCTGAGATAATGTCTCAGGGTGGTCCTAACATGCTACAAGGGAGGATACAGAGACAGCCTGCAGCACGTGAGATGGAGATGCTAGAATTGCCAGAGCAGAGTGCTGATGAAGGGTCCAGAAGGCACAGCGATGTGGGGCTGTTAGAATAAATGCATTTTTTAGAACGAGGAACCACCACCTGATGATGTTTCCCAAGACTGCCCAGGGGATCCCTTCATCAGCAGTAAGGGATTCTTTTTTCTTTTTTTTCAGACCAAGTGTCCTTCTTGCCCTGGGTTGTTTGCTGTGGCATCCTAGCCCAAATCCTGGGTTCCAGTGAATCTCCTGCCTCAGACTCCCGAGTAGCTGGGACTACAGGTGTCTGCCACAACCCACAGGTAGTTTTTCCATTTTTAGTAGAGACAGGGTCTCGCTTTTGCTCAGGATAGTCTTACACTCTTGAGCTCAGGAGATCTACCCAACTTGGCCTCCCAAAGTGCTAGGCGTGAGCCACCACACTTGGCCTAGAAATTCTTTTTTGATAATCCCAGTGTTGACAAACTTTGTTAGGTCAGGGTTAATATCAGGCAGAGCTACCGTGGAAATGGTCTCTCAGGTAAATGTGAAATGAGTCTGGAATAGCAGGGCCAAGTTGTGCTGCTTAACCATCTGCGTAAGGCAGAAATAATTACCTTAATGGGCAGTAAATGCAACAGGGCAGCCAGAATCAGCCAAGTAAATGGACACAGGTCCCTTTCCTAGAAGTAAGGTTGGAAGATGGCCAGATTGAATGTTGTTTAACTTGTAAAACCAGAAACAGTCAAGATCTGATGAGAAGTTTTATGTCGCCATAACAATGGAAAATCACAATCTCTTACTAAATTCTTCCAGATCTAAACTACTTATCAAACTTACTAAACTCATTGTTTGAAGGGGACTGGGTCACTACAAATATATACCAGTAAACATACCCCAGTCCTTCCCAAAGGGATTTGCAGCCAGGACATCTAAGGAGAAGTTCTGGATGAATGGTCACAGTCTAGTACACTGGGTCCTTCTCTGCCAGGTAATGCACCACAAGATAATTCTCAAAGGGGTGTGATTCTGTGTTACAGTATGCATGACCTCACTCTAAAATTCCAGGGATCTGCATCATGATTTTCCCATGAGAACTTGCAGTAAGTTCCACCCACATCTTCTCCTGTCACTGACATCTCCATCATGCTAGGTCTGCCAGACTACATCACTCAGACAGCAGGACTGATTGCTTCACAGCCTGGACTTGTCGTGCCTTTCCCTCTGAAGACCCCACTCCCCTCACAGCTGGTGGTCTTTAATGTCAATTGGTATTTGGGCCAGAGCCATCTGGCTGGGTGTGGAATGTATTGACTACAGAAGCCCAGGATGCTTTGCTTCCTTCTTTTTAACAAAAGTTGCAAGGTGACTTACATTTCATTTAGAGGGGATATCCCTGTATATCCTGACACTAACCCTGACCTCGATTCCTAAAACCTTCACTGAAGTGTCAGGTTCTTGAATTTCCACGGGGCTTATCTCCCACCCTCTGGAAGACAAGGCCTTCAGAGGGCTGTCCAATAGGCATGGAGTTGTAAATGTAGCAGGTGAGTGTGATGTCCCTGAGATATCCAGGTAATCCAGCTGTCCTTGGACTATATTATAACATAGGAAAATTCGCCTTGTAAGTGAATATTATTCATCCCTTGCAGAAATGAATTGTTCTGGTCTTCTTTAGTTGGAATTAAAAAGTCTGAGGTCACCAAATCAATGGCTGCATACCTTGTGATGGAGTCCTTATATGTCAGATCCAGCAAGGATGCTGCACCATACACAGCGGCTGTGATCAGGGTGATTGCTCGGTTGAGTCTGTAGAGTCTCCATTCTCCAGGGTGCGTCAGTTCCCACCGGTGCCAGACTTGTGCGTTAAATGGAGCTGTAAGAGGGACTGCCACACTATCACTGTTTAGGTCCTTCCAAGATGGAGTCCATTGACCCAGTGAGCCCACTATGAGCCAAGTTTTATTTGGGGCTCCCCACTTTAACAGGGGGTTGTAATGACACTTTGGGTCACTGGACAGTAGCGTCACTTCAAACTCTGTCCTAAAGTCCTGGAAATACTTGCAAAGCACACAGTCTCCCAAGTAAACAGCCACAGATCCCTTTGGAAAAGAACTGGGGAAATTGTCATTGCATATGCTTGTTGTAATTTTGAAGATCCTGTTTTTCTAAGGGTCTGGCCACCTTTATGTCTAATGGTTTCTAGATCTGAAAATTAGCTCAGATCTGGGAAGTGAACAAAGATTTATGGCTTTTTACTGGGCATCCTCAGCCTTGTGCTGTTCCTCCATTCTTGCATTTTCTGCGATGATGGCCTGCCTATTTTGTCCCTATAGATGGTGTGCTCTATCAACCATCTCCACCAGTCCTTACAAGTCAAACCCCCTTGTCTGATCCTCTGGCGTTGGTGTTCCTTAAAGTAATTGCAGCCTCCTGCTTTCTGGCAGTTAAGAGCCACCATCCAGCCTCTGAGTGGCTCTATCTTCCCCCTGGATGTTAATAAACCCAGCTCTGGGGTCACCTCTCCTCTGTGCCCCCTGGCCTGCAGAGGGCCACCACTAAGCTTCTTGGCAATGCTGGCACGCCTCTCACAGCACATCCAGTTCAACTCTGTGTGCCCTCCCACTGCTTTTTCTTAAGCCCTCACCGAGACTCTCTTGATCTCATGCTTAAGCAATATCTGCCTTCATGAGTGGATAAAGAAAACATGATATGTTTATATATAAACACACACACACACACACACACACCATGGAGTACTAAACCATAATGAAGGAGTGAAAGAATGTCATTTGTAGGAACATGGAGTGAATTGGAGACCATTATCCTGAGTGAGGTATGCTCAGGAAAAGCAAAGACCATATATTCTCACTAATAAGTCGGAGCTAATAAATGGGTACCTATGATGCCAAAGCAAGAGAAGGGACATGAGAAACTGACAAGGAGGAGGGCAAGAGGGTGAGTATGCAATAAAAACTTACCTATTGGGTAAAATGATCACTGTTCTGGTGATGGACATACCAAAAAGCCCTGACTTATGCATTATACAAAATATCCATGCAACAAAAACACTTGTATCTCCTTAATTTACATTTTGAAATAAATAAAAGTTTAAATAAAACAACAACAAAAAAGTTGGTTATGTTGGACTCCTACTTTAGGCCAGAGGGGTGGAACAGTGACTCATTCTTACCAGAAGAGATATCTACTCAAGATATGGGTTTATTTAGGGGTTTGCCTTTCCTGGCCATAGTGCCTTTCCTAATCCCATCAACTGAGGGCTGTTGCCTAATTTGCTGTCATGGGATCCCAGGTAACATCAATCACCTCAGCAAAAGGGATCTATCTTATGGTTAAGGATGAGTGAGTGAACAAATTGTTGTAAGATCTGCTGGTTTTACCATATGCTGAATCCACTGGAAATACTGAGCCTAGTAGCACAATGGAACGGTCTATGAGAGATCAGTTAATGCATCAACTTGATAGCAACATCATGTGGGGTTGGAATATTGTACTACAGAAAGAAGCATATCCTCCACAATGTTGGGGTGTGGTGCTATAGCCTGTTCTAGCTAAAACAGAACAGTGTGAGATTCAAGAGGTGAAAGAAATATTGATCCCTGTCACCATCACTCCCAAAGACTCAGTGAATGTGGGTTTCTTGTTCCCCAAAGCCTAGGCTCCTCAGAATATCAGGTGCTATTTCCCAGAGGTAGAGGGATGCTCCCATAAGTCAACAAAATTGACTGATCAACACGGGAAAAGAGTCCACTGAACTTAAAACTAAAAATGCTGCCTGCTTATCCTGTATTCCAGGATACCAGTGGGCCAGAGGCAAAGGAAGGAGTTACTATACTGATTGCCACAGAGAACTGTGATGCTATATAATTGCAGTACACTTGGTGCTTCTATGTTCAGTTACAGAAAATTCAGCATGGCATGTCAAGTCAATGAAGAACTCACATTAATTAGGGTTGAGGGTCTGGATCATTTCACCTGGCAGACTTGGACTCAACACCTGTCGCAGCAGAGGGCACTGAACTTGCTCCTCTAACTTTCCTGTGTTAGGTCTTCTATGAAGATTGTATCTGGCACCACCATGAAGACTGTGACAGTATGGAATTAACATGGGGGATGAGCAGCTCTAAGAGCAGCAATGGGTGGACTGTGGCAGATACCTCTGGTGTTCCACACCACATCCCCACCCCCATCTCTGATCTCAGCTGTTGTTGCTGTAGACCAGTGGTTCTCAACCTTCCTAATGCCGTGGCGCTTTAATATTGTTCCCATGGGCTGCGACACACAGGTTGAGAACCGTGCTGACTATTCTCTGGGAGAACAGACTCATTTCATGTCGAATTTCACCTCAATCCTGGGCCATAAAGCTCTCTAGGGCTCATTCTCGTGTCATGAAAAGTCTGTTTAACCCATGCACAAGTTTAACCCAGAAAGAACAATCTTTAACCAAAGGGGCATGGACCCTTCTTGCTGTCATTCAAATGAACAATTCTAGCAGGCATTCTGTTAATTGTTCAATAGGTCTCAGTGGGATTAAGACCCCCACTGACAGTAACAGAAATTTCAGCAAAATACCCTTATATTCACTTTTCCTTTGTTATCGTATCTCATATTCCCTTATTCCTGGGACTGCCTTCCTTGTCTCAGGCTCTGCTTTTAGAGGAAAGCTAACTAAGATTTAGATTTCCATTTATTGGTTGTGTCAGTCACTGTGCTAAGCATTTTACAAGCATCATCAAATTGAATCTTCACAAAATGCTATAGAGTTGATTGCATTGTTATTCTATTTATAGATGAAGAGACTAAGAGACAGTAATGCTAAGTGACATTCACAGAGCTGGTCTTCAAATCTAGATCTGACTCTGGTCTTGACAATCATGGATTCAGCCTCTCCACCAGAGTACGCTGCATGAGGGCAGGGACATTTTGGGTTAACTTTTCACCCTCAGTGACCACCTCAGAGTCTAAGAACAGGATTTTAATAAACAAGTTAAAATTTTTGAATGTGCTTCTCTCTCCAATTGACAGTTACAGGGGAGCTATACTCAAAGGTGGCCTAGAGTAACCCAGATCCAGGAAAATATTCAATACTGACATCTACTAGGACTCTACAGGGCCTGAACTAGAAATTAGTGGGTCCAGAAACAGAAAAAGAACCAAGGTGTTTTCTCCTCTCTACTTTCATACATCATTCAAAATGATTCTGACCCCAGATGCTTGCCATTAGAAATTCTCCAACAAATATCAGATGGGTACCTTTTAATTCAATTCAATTCTAGCACTACCCACCTGGAGACAGCACAGATGTCTCTCACAGATCCCATAAGACTACCCCTCACTTCAGATGCTAGTCACACACAGGAGGTTGTGGCCTGAACTTCTAACCAACTGGCTATTAGTCAGGAGGGTTCCCATAATCCCTCAGGTTTTCCCTTTAGTAAAGTGAATCATAGAACTCAGGGAGACACTTTACCTACATTTACCCATTTATTGTAAAGGATATCATAAAGAATATAGGTGAACAGCAAGATGGAAGAGATGTATAGGGCAAGGTATGTGAAAGATAGAGCTTTCATGGCCTTCCTGGGTACATCATCCCCCCCTCCCCAATCCCTGAAGCTCCATGTGTTCTATTCTCCAGAAGCTCCCCTAACCCAGTTGTTTGGGGTTTCTGTGTAGGCCACTATGAAAGTTTTGAGACAGACTATGTTATGGTCCATTATTTCACTTCTAAGAAACACAGTCAGTGGTATCCTTTCTGATTCACTCTTGCAAGTTTCAACTTACTCAACTTATATGTGTTGCCTGTAGGGCTTCATTTGCTTCCATCTCTGCAGATTTTACACTTCTTGATTTTTGTATATCTCAGACTTTCATAATGACCCACATATGAAGGCTTCATTATAGAGGCATGATTGATTACTTCACTGGCTGTTGGTAAATATTCCATCTCTTTCCTATCCTAAAAGGTGAGGAGTGGGACTGAAAATTCCAACCCCCTAATCACATGGTTCATTTTCTTGGCAATCAGCTCCCATGCTGGAGCTATCCAGGAGTCCCCAGCCACTGCTCATCTCATTAGCATGCAAAAGATACTCTTTAGTTGTTGTTGCAGTTTGGCTGAGGCCAGGTTTGAACCCGCCACCCTCAGTATATGGGATTGGTGCCCTACCCACTGAGCCACAGGCACCGCCCTCAAAGGATACTCTTATCAATGCAAGGATTCAAAGGGCTTTAGGAGCTGTATGTCAAGAAATGGAAGATAAAGATCACCAAATGATATATATTTCACAATATCACAGTGGACTAGTCTTAAAAGTAGAAGTTTCTTACAAACTCTCAATTGGATTTCAAAACTAAGTCACAGTGACCTTCCAGCCAGGAAAAGATCAGAATCACACTCACTAAAAGGAATTTTGAGGGCCATAAGTAGGAGCATAAGCTGAGTCTTTGGGAGATCTTCATGCATTGAAGAGAAATATATCTCTTCAATATATTCCATCATAGAAGGTCAAGGAGGACAAAGAAGAGGCAAAAACTTTTTCAGACCCAAGACAGCCTCAAAAATGATGAAAGAACCTGAACTTTTTGATTGTAGGAAATGCACAGCTTAAAAAAAGAAAATCAGGTCACCTAATCTAAAATTTCAAGGAACATTCAGACATCCTTGAGGCACCATAATGTTCCAGATATGGACTTGAATTAAATGGCTTTTTAAAAATTTTATTGTTTGTGGACTTTGAGGAGGTAAATGTGGATAAGGTTCATGAGCAAGGGTATTAGAATCAATGTCAATCTTGTAGGAACTCTTTCTGAAAATAAAAAATTAGGGAATACTTCCCAACTTGTTATAATGAGATCTAAAACCCACCAACGACCTCATGAGAATATAAAAATTAAATATTGATACTCTTATGGACTTAAGTGAAAAAAATGTTTTAAAATATTAGTAATTCAAACCCAGTGATATATGAAAGCATTCATCACAACCAAATAAGGTTTATTCCTTGTGTGCAAGGTTGGTTTAATACTTGAAAATCAATCAGTGTGGGTTTTCTACAGTTAAAATATTTTTTCAAAATATATCTTCTTATAAGACCACACATGTAATTTTGCTTCAGTCAGGACATAGAATCCTATTATAGCTCCCACTGTAACAAGAAAAAACTACTGGACAAACTTTTAAAAATTATATATATATAGTTCTTTGATATTTGATAGTATATGTATAGATATACATATAAATTTTACATATATATATATATATATATATATATATATATATATATATATATACTATCAAAGAACTGTGTACACAGATAAGACTGAACTAAATAAACTAAATTCCACAGAGGGACAAGCTGTTCCTAAATAAGTGCAGATGAATATAGATGAATATAGTTATGACTTTAGGAGAAGTTGCCAAGTTAGGGTCAAAAATAGGTAGAATAATTAGCCTACCACAGGCAGGGGAGTTTTTCAGGGACAAGGACAAATCATCTAAGCTTCTAAAGCTAAATGTGGCAGATTAAAACCTTGGAAAGTGCCAAACAAAGGTCTTCTGCTCTCTGCCTGCCAGTTCTCTTCTACAGGAATTGTGCTGAGTAAGCAGTGGCACTGAGAACCTAAAGGAAAGACTGGAAAAGAGAGAGAAAACTTGCATATTAACAGTGCTTACATATCAAAGCCCTGTAGAAGGGAGAGATTTCATTCTGCCTTTAAGACATTTTAATTCAGAAATTAACTATACTTTTTTTTTTTTGAGACAGAATCTCACTATGTCACCCTCGATAGAGTGCCATGGCGTCACATCTCACAGCAACCTCAAACTCTTGGGCTTAAGCAATTCCCTTGCCTCAACTTCCCAAGTAGCTGGCACTACAAGTGCCTGCCAGATGCCTGGCTATTTTTTTGTTGGCAGTTGTCATTGTTGTTTAGCTGGCCCAGGCCGGGTTTGAACCCGCCAGCCTGGGTGTATGTGGCCAGTGCCCTACCCACTGAGCTATGGGCATCACCCAGATTAACTATAAATTGCCAAAGCCTCAACCCTGACTCATCTTATTTTCTGATTTAAATAGATCTGATTATCCCTATTTACAATATCTTGCACAAAATGGAAAAGAATATGAATCATGAAAAAACAAGAAAATGCGACTCATAAGCAAAAGACAAATAAGGTCATTAAAAGCAGTTCCTATAAATGATAGAAACACTGATATAATAAACATAAACTTTAAAATGACTATTATAAGTACATTAAATAATTTTTAGAAGGGAAATTGGACAAAATGAGTGAAAGGATAGAAAGTTTTAGTAGAGAAATGAAAACCTGGAAGAAAACAAATAAAAATTCTAATGCTGCAAAATACAATGTGTGAAATAAATAAATATTTAAATGGTCTTAACAGCAGACCAGGTAAAATTGAAAAATAGATCAGTAAACTTAAAAACAGAGTAATATTACATAGTCAAACAAAGCACCAAGTAGAAAAAAGAAAATAAGAAAAATAAAGCATCAAGAACCTAAAGTACAGTGATCTGACATAGATATAATTGAAATCTCAACAAATTTCAACCAAGAGAAATACAAAACAAAAAAATTACTCATTTGCACATCATAATCAAACTCTTAACAGTAGCCAAAGAATAAAGGATCAATCACATTATAGAAAAAAAGTATCAATAATTTAAGGAAACTAAGTACAAAAAATTAAAGGAAACCATAAGAATGACATTTCACCAAATATAGAATATTATAAATGAAGAGATAGAAATTTTAAAAAGTAATCCAGTATATTTTAGTAGCAGAACAAGTGAACTCCAAGATATACCAATTATAATTACCCAAACTGAGGAGCAGAAAGAAAAAGAAAGAATAAAAATAAACAAAGCCTAAGACCTGTGAGATAGGTCATAAAACATCCCAAATATACATAATACAAGTCCTATCAGTAAAAGAGAGAGAAATATACATAAATTCTCATTGTATAAATAATGTCTGAAAACTTCCCAAATTTGATAAAAGAATCTACACATCTAAGAAACTCAACAAACTTCAGGAAACATAAACCCAAAAAGATTTACACTAAGATATAGTACAGTCACACCATTGAAATACCAAAACAAAGAGAAAGTCCTGAAAGCAACCAAAGAGAAGCAACTCATCATATACAGGGTATCCTCAATAAGATTAATAGCTGATTTCTTATCAGAAACTACGGAGGTCAGAAGGCAATGAGATGAATATTTAAAGTGGTGAAAGAAAAAAAAAGGTCAACTAGTATTCTATATATAGCAAAGCAATGCTTCAAAACTGTGTGAGAAATTAAAACATTTCCAGATAAACAAAAACTAAGTTGGTCACAGGTAGACCTTTGAAATGAAAGGACACTAGATAGTTACTCAAATCTACAGGAAGAAATAATACCTGTAAAGGTGACTACAAAGGTAAGTTTAAAAATCAATATTAAGGTACTTTTTTTCTATATGATTTAAAAGACAACTACACAAAACAGTAATTATTATTGGTGTTGATGGGCACACAATGTATAAAGATGTAATTTATGACAAAAACAACATACATAGAGATTGGAGGAAAGGTTTACTATATTATTGCCCCTGAATGGGTACTAATCTGAATGAGATTTTTATGAATTAAAATGTTAAGGGATTACCCGAAGCACTAAAAACATAATGAGGAAAATATATAAAGGAGTGAGAAGGAGAACAAACTGGTACACTAAAAAAATCTAATAGGGTGGTGCCTGTGGCTCAGTGCATAGGGCACAGGCCCCATATAACCAAGGGTGGCAGGATTGAGCTTGGCCCTGGCCAAACTGCAACAAAAAATAGCTGGGCATTGTGGTGGGCACCTGCAGTCCCAGCTACTAGAGAGGCTGAGGCAAGACAATCACCTAAGCCCAGAAGTTGGAGGTTACTGTAAGCTGTGACACCACAGCACTCTACTGAGGGTGATAAAGTGAGACTCTATCTCAAAAAAAAATTAAAAAATGAAAAATAGTAAATAAATCTATCTAACACAAAAGAAGTCAGTAATGACTATCTAACAGAAAAGAAGTCAGGAACTGAGGAAAAAGAATATATAAGAGATATAGAAAACAAATAGCAAAATGGCAGAACTCCTTGTCAGTTATTACAATAAATATAAAAGGATTAAATTCTCCAATTAAAAGGCAGAGATAGGCAGAATGGATATAAATATATTATCCAAGTACATGTTATTTCTAAGAGACTCACTTTATAACCAAAGACACAAATAGATTAAAAGCAAAAGGATAGAAAAATATATTCCATGCAAAAAGTAACAAAAAGAGAACTGGCATGGTTACACTAATATCAGACAAAATAGACTTTAAGACAAAAATTGTTATAAGAGACAAAGATATACATGTATATGCATATATAATGATAAAATGGTTAACCTTTCATGAAAACATAACAATTATAAACATGTATGTACTTAACAACAGAGTCTCAAAATATGTGCATCAGATTTCATAAGATTAAAAGAAGAAATAGACTGTTCCACAATAATGATTGGAGGCTTCAGTACCTCACTTTCAATAATGGATAGAACTTTGAGACAAAAAATTGGCAAGTAAATAAAAGACTTGAAAAACAATATAAACCACCTAGACCTAACAGATATATGTATATATAGCACATACTACCAAACAGCAGCAGAATATGTTCTTCTCAAGTGAACACGGAAAAGTCACTATGCTATACCACTTTTTAGGTCACAAGTCTTGATAAATTTAAAAATTTGAACTCATCCAAAATATCTTCTCCTACCACAATAGAATGAAAGTAGAAGTCAATAACAAAAGGAACTTCAGAAATTTCACAAGTATGTGAAGTCTAAACAAAGCTCTCCTATATAACCAATGAGTTAACAAAGAAATCACAAGGAAATTAGAAAACACTCTGAGATGAATAAAATAAAAACACAATATAATACAGCTTATGAAGTATAATGAAACCATGCTCAAGGAGAAATCTATAGCTGTAAATGCCTACATTAAATACAAAAGCCCCAAATTAATAGCCTAATCTTCCCCCTTGAGGAACTAGAAAAAGAAAAGAAGATTAAACCCAAAGCAAGCAAAATTAAGGAAATAATAAAGAATACTATGTAAATAAACAAAACAACAGTAAGAAAATTAAGTAAACCAGGAGCTTGCTCTTATTCTCAAATTAACCAAGACAAAAAGAGAGAAGACTCAAATTACTGAAATCAGGAATAAAAATGGAAACGTTACTACCAATCTTATAGAATGTTCTTCAGGGTGGAAGAAAATGACAAATCAAAAGTAATGCAAATCCATCACAAGGTTCTAATACACACTGAAGTAAAATAGAGAATAAAGGAAACCACTTTTTTTTAAAGTTTCTTATATTAGATAACTAAAAAAAAAAAAAAAAAAAAAAAAGGAGACAAAAAAAGAATCTTAAAAAAATATTTTATTTAGGCTCCGTGTCCATAGCTCACTGTGTCCACTGGCCACATACACCAGGGATGGCGGGTTCAAGCCCAGCCTGGGCCTGATAAACAACAATAACAACAACAACAAAAAAAATAGCCAGGCATTGTGGTGGGCACCTACAGTCCCAGCTACTTGGGAGGCTGAGCCAAGAGAATTGCTTAAGCCTAAGAGTTTGAGGTTACTGTGAGGTGTGACTACAGCACTCTACCAAGGGTGACAAAGTGAGACTCTGTCTAAAAAAAAAAAAAAAAAAAAAAAACTTTATTTAAAAGAAATTAGGAATGTAGGAACAACATCAACAATAGAAAAGAATAGCTGGAAAAAAAATACAAAACCAAAAATAAAATGGTAACACATTTAATAAACATGAACTAAGCACTGCAACTTAAGGCAGAAATTTTCAGTCCATTCAGTACAGTAGATTTCAAAGCAAGCAATATTACCAAACAAAGAGGGCTATTTTTTAGCAGTGAAAAGAAAATATAATGATCAGAAAGAGGCATAACTGCCCTAATATTGTATGTACCTAACAAGACAGTCTCAATACATGAAGCAAAAACTAAACTAAAAAGAGAAATAGAAAATATAATCATAAACACGTTAACACAACTCTCTTTCTACAATAAATAGAATAAGGAGGAAAAAAATCAGTAGAGACACATATTTGAAAAGCATTAATCAATTTGATCTAATTGACACGTATACAACACTACCTAAACACATGCAGACTATATTAATACTTTCTTTTCAAATGCTCATGGAACATCTATCAGCATAAACCCTAGGCAAGTTTTTATAAATAAGTTTTTTTATATAATAAAGTATTAAAATCATATAAATTATAGTCTCTGACCACAATGTGCAGTAAATCAGTAACAAAAAGGTAATTACAAAATTTACAAGCACTTAACACACTTTTACATTACCCATGGGTCAAAGAAAAAAAAAAATCACAAAGAAAAGTATATAAAACAGTTCAGGGATTGGTGGACTTTCATATAACATGAAGTGGTTTGACATCATCTGTAGAAGCATATTTATTCAGTTGAGACTCTTGTTGAATGGCTGGCACTCAGGAGCATGTTTATTAGAATGAGTGTATCCCTGATTGGCTGATTTCCAGAAGCAGGGCCAAACAATGATTTGTTAATTTGCAAAAGCATGTTCATACTGAAACAAGTTGTCATTGATCAATTGAACAAGTTTAAAAACCAGTTCTGCAGCTGAGTGTGGTGGCTCATGCCTGTAATCCTAGCATTCTGGGAAGCTTGAATTGCTTAAGTTTGGGAGTTCGAGACCAGCCTGAACAAGAGTGAGACACCTGATTCTAAAACTAGCCAAGTGGACTCAGACAAGATGGCTAACTAAAGCCAGCTTTCCACCGAGGCTCTCATCCAGAAGGAGAGTTAAAGAACAGAAATTTAGTAAGGAACCTGGCGGAGTACAGCTGCATCAAGACAGAAGATTGAAGAAGGCACATCAACGCTGCTGAGGCGAGCTGCAACCCCAAGGATACTAACAAAAGGTACAAAATCCATCACCAAGCGGATGGGAGTCCCCTCCCCAATAAGAACAGCAGTACCCCATAAACAAATGAGCAGAGTTCAAAAGTCCTCCCATTATACTCCACAGGAAAGACCCTCTAAAAACTGAATCTTCTTTCCCTACTAGGGTGCCATGATGCTCTCCTGCCAGGCATAAAACTGTGTAAAACTGTATATGTTCTCTACCTTCAATTCTGAGCTCCCAGCACTCCCCTCCACTCTCACTCTGGGCCTGTCCCCCAGGAGTCCAGATTCTTGGGTGATTTCTCAAGGGGTGTGGACAGGGCTTGGACAGCTGCTGGTCAGTGCTGATTCTGCAGCATGGAAGTGAGGAGATGACAGTCGCCTGAGAGGGAACCATACCAGAGCAGCGGTGCCCCGAGGTGAAGAGCAGCAGCTGTTTTTGGCAACAATAGGGCTCAGCCCTGGATATTCTGGAGTCACACCCCCTGTCTCTCTGGGCAACCAGAGGAGGCCAGGCATTTTCTCAGGTGGCAACCACCAGTGGAACAGATCTGGGACGGAAACACAGACCCCATGAGTAAAGGGTTTCCCTCAGGTGGTATCGGCCTGAGTGGAGTGCAGGGACAAGAAAATGCACACGCAGTGCCAGCTGACTCCCAGGGAGGTGGGGGGGGCTGACCCAGAGGATCACTTTACTGAGCCTAAGACGAACCCAGCCCTCAGGGGATCATCAGCCTAGACAAAGGAGGGCAGGAGGCTGGAACTGACAGCTAACCATGCTGCAAATATAAACCTGCAGCAACAAAGACATGGCCTGAGAAGCAGGTTCTTTTAACTCAACAAAGCTTCTCTTCTGCATGGGAATTTAGCCGGGACAGAAACAAATTCCCCAAAGTTGTTCTGTTCTATCAGTAACATCAATCAGGGGTGGGCCTGGAACTCAGTGAACACCCCCAGCCTCCATCAAGTGCCTGAGGTTGTCAGGCCTCACTTCCCCCTGCTGGATAGAGGCAGAGACCAGTGGCCTGGCTGAGAAGACATAGATTTCCTTGTGATTCAGGTAGGTGCAAACCCCTGGAGTATCTGCTCATTGGAGGCAACTGGGTCACAACCCTGTGGGGCTGTCAGTGACTGGGTGTGACAGAGGTACAAGGTGGGGAAGGAGGCATCAACCTATTCATACTGATCTATTTTCTGGGTGAGTCCTCCTGACTCCACGGAGCACTGGAGCAAGCCACATAAGAGTAGCCATCAGACCCCTGCAATCCAGTTGCC
>CAUYPK010066416.1:0-115641 GCA_963574355.1 Loris lydekkerianus | reverse complement strand
TATGCAGCCTTAAAGAAAGATGGAGACTTTACCTAGTTCATGTTTACATGGATGGAGCTGGAACATATTTTTCTTGGTAAAGTATCTCAAGAATGGCAGAAAAAGTATCCAATGTACTCAGCCCTACTATGAAACTAATTTTTGGCTTTCATATGAAAGCTATAACTCAGTTATAACCTAAGAATATGGGAATGGGGAGAGGGAGAGAAGGGAGGTGGGAGGTGGGGGGATGGGCGGAGGGAGGGTGAATGGTAGGATTACACCTGCGGTGCATCTTACAAGGATACATGTGAAACTTAGTAAATGTAGAATATAATTATCTTAATACAATAACTAAGAAAATGCCAGGAAGGCTATATTAACCAGTGTGATGAAAATGTGTCAAACTGTTTATAAAACCAATGTAGGGTGCCCCATGATCGCATTAATGTACACAGCTATGATTTAATATTAATAATTAAAAAAAAAAATAAACCCTCTTTCTCAGACCCCCTTCACCCCAGACCACATTTCCCCAGTTGTTCCCATTTGAGATCACCAGTTCTTCCAGTTAGGTTTCTCTAACTCTCCTCAAAGGTGCCAGCTCCAAGTAAACATTTTGTACTTCATGGCTAAATCGGAAGTGTTCCTCAGACTTTCTTCGACATTTTGGGACTTCATAATTCTGAGGATAACAAACCTGTTATTTATTTCATAAAATGTTCTCATTTGAATTTTTGCACCTGTCCGTAGGTTATGAATCTTTCACATTAATACATGGAAGTGATGTTGTGTTTTTTCTCATCACATGGTTTTGATTTATCCCGTTGCTGATGTTGATAGCTCTGATTTCCTGGATGGTTTTGATTTGTCCCGTTGCTGATGTTGGTAGCTCTGATTTCCTGGATCAGGGTTGCTTCTGTGAGCCTTTTGCATCGCAAAGTTACTCAGTTTTGTATTTAATAAATTTAAGTGGGAGTTACTTTGAGACTATCTAAGTACATGATTTCTCTAGAAATTTTTTGATTTATTCTTTTATTTACTCTTGTCATTTTTTTATTCCATATGTCACAATTTATTAGTGTTCTCTAATTTTATTTATTAAATCTTAACTGTACAATTATGGGTTACAATGTGCTGATTTGATATACAATGTGGAATGCTTAAATCAGACTGATTAACATAACCATCATCTCACTTATTTCTTGTGGTAAGACATTTCTACTATACTCTCAGTAGTTTTGAAATGTAAATGCATTTCAAATTGCATTATGCACAATAGGGCAGGTACCAGCAAACACCCATCCTCCCCCTCTCCTCCCCCCCAACCCTCCCCTTCCCTTCTTCCTTCTGGACTATAGTTGTGTTTTATCATTCCTATGCATGTGTAGGTGATGATATATTGATTTCATAATAGTATTTGGCCAATGAGGGCTCCTTCAAGCTGGCTTCTGTGTGCATATGATACGTCCTTATTTTTCCTTGAGTACTATCTTATACAACAGGCTAATTCTGGACATGCCTTCTACTTTCCTCGTGCCAGTCCTGGATGGAGTCAGTCATTTCTGTAAGGACCTCTATTTCCGTTCTCTAGTATCCACACTTAGATCTGCATACTAGGTATGGCCATTGCTACTGAGTGTCATAGCTCCTGGCCTCTCTTGGTTCACACAGCGAGGGAAGATGTATCTGGTAAGCTTATGTAAAGAGTGCCTTCATTCCTATGCACACTCATTCCCAAATCATTTCTATATCTATCTATAAAACCATGTGTTCACACCAATATTTCCAATTCCTAATGAACTCCACACCGTTTATTCTGATCTTTTTCTTTATATAACATTTGATGGCTTAGAAAGCTTATTTATGTTCATTTACATTTAGCACAATTCAGTGAAGCAGCCTGGGTGAACACTTTTTGTAGCCTGATTTAGGCTTGCTGGAGTTTCTAACTTTTGCAAAGGTAACAAATAATGATAGCAGAAGCTAAATCCAATTTTCTTTCATGTTTACTATTTTTGTCTTTAGGTCTTTCTTTCTAAAAAACAAGAATCAAATTTTTGAACTTTAGTTCCATTTTCTTCTAGAGATAATAAAAGCTGGGTATAATGGTACAATTATACCTGTACTCCAGTGATTTTGGAGCTTCAGACAGAGGGTCACTTGAATCCAAGAGTTTGAGGGTGCAGTGAGCTATGATTCTGTCACAGTAAGATCCTCTCTCAATCAATCAAAAACAAAAATAATAAATTTCATAGTTTGGTAAATAATACATTGCTATAAGGTATATTATTATTATTATTTTGAGACAGAGTCTAACTCTGTCACCCTGCATGGAGTGCCATGGCATTTTAGCTCGCTCACAGCAACCTCAAACTCTTGGGCTCAAGAGTTCTTCTTTCCTCATCCTCCCAAGTAGCAAGGACTACGAGTGACCTCCACAACTGCCCAGCACTTTTTTTTTTTTTTTTTTGGTAGAGTCAGAGTCTTGCTCTTGTCTCAGGCTGGTCTTGAACTCCTGAGCTCAAGAAATCCATCCTCCTCGGCCTCCCTGTGTGATAAGATTACCATTGTGAGTCACTGTGCCCAGGTGTTCAGTTATTTTAATATTCAATGTAAGGCAAACATTTACATGTATGTACAGGATGTCATGACATCTGCTTATTAGTAACGATACGCTAATAAAAAGTAATGAGATTTTTGAAAGTGATAGTTATTCGATTTTATTTTAATGAGATTTGTATACCTAAGAAAGGAATAAAAGCATTACCCTGTTTCATAATTATTTATTTAAATATCCAAGTATGAATAGTGTTACTAACTAGGAGAGGGTACTTCATTTTGTTCTTCAGTGAATTTTTTTAAATTTCAGATTAATAGTCAAGTACAAACAATTAGGTTACATCGTTTGTGTTGGTTAGTTAGAAGTTCAAGTTGTAGTTGAACCCTTCACCCAGGAGGTGTACCATATACCTTGCACCCACTAGGTGAAAGCTTACCAAACGCTCTTCCCTTCCCCTCCTTTTCCCCCATCCCCCAACTTGAATATACTTGTGTCTTCTTTTTTTCTTGAATGGGCATGTAGTAGCTCATCGAATAGTTTCATGTTAGTATGGAGTACATTGGATGCTTGTTTTTCCACCCTTGTGGATTTTAAAACAATTTTAAATACTAAAAAGGCTGATCATTTGGTCTAATAATCATAATGCCATACACAAATAACAATAGGGTCAACTGACTCAATGCAACGTAAAATTGTATCTGCAACATTCAGACAAATGATAATGTAATCTGACTGGGTTTTGTGTTCTGCTGTGTAGACATTACTTTGCAATTTGTAGGATAATTGCATACATTGCTTCCAAACAAGTTGGTTTTATTCTCTGCCGAGAGGGCCTTGCATACTCCTCAACATGTGAAGAATATTTCATAAAATGTAGCTTTGCTCTGGAATGCTCTGTGGGTAGCTGGTTGATATGCTGAATATTTAGTAGCTGCTAATGAGACTCTTATCAGCTTATCAATGTCCAATTTTCTATTCTTGCATGGCATAATTCTCAGAGAAATCTTTGGAGACATTTATATCTAGTAACTGCCCTTAAGAGATACCTAACTCTACTCTGAAATCAAAGCTCCTCTGATTGATTTATAGCCATATTAAGACAAGCATTCCATCTGTACATAATAACTTGCAAAGAGGGCCTCAGAATAAAAATCCATTGTATCTGGTTCATAATTACTTTTTTGAGGGCCAGATCTCATATTTATTAAATATTCCATTTGGAATATCATTTATTAACTGGCATTTTTTTCCTCTGCTTTAAATAGTTTCTGACTTCACAGCAGCATTTGGCTTATAATTAGAAGCTACTTTATTTATATGCATTTTTTAGTTTCATTCATATGCATATCATTTTGATAATGGCCCAGGAGCCCAACTTTGCTATAAAACGTTGATTTAGTTTTTATTTCTTTACTCTTTATTTTTCTGTTTCCAGTCTCTTATTCAATTCACTTGCAAGAAGATTGATTTTAAATAATATGGTCATGATGTCAAAACAGTACAAATTATACCCTGCTGCCATCTGGAATTGTGAAAATACAAGCTTTATTTACACTGTTTTCTTTAAGAAAAGATTGTTTTTTCCTCCTCTTCAGAGAATGTATTCTGAAAAGAAAATGGTGGTTTTCATCTGTAGCCTGCCATCATAGTTCATACTGAAAGATAATGTCTTAAATTCATTGCTGTTCAACAAATTAGCAAATGTGCCAGCTGGTAACCCTGTGCCTTCAAGTCTCTGAGACTCTGATCTGAGACTCTTATCTGTCTCCCCATCCAGGTATAGTTTAGGGTAGTCATTATTAGCCCCATATAAGGGAAGAGGGACCTGTATTGCCCAACGTTATACAGTAGATGTGTTATATCTACTAAAGTCTGATTTTCCGATCTGTGTATTTACCAAGTTCTGTTATCTCCTCATGGCAGAAGTCCTGCCATTCATAGCCCTCCTTCGATAATTAACTTCCAGAAATTATGGAAGTTCCTGTGGGTAAATTTGTACAGAGATACCTTTTGATTTATATCATTTTGCCCATATAGTTGATTTCTGAGCATAAAGAAACTTCTGGAAGAAAAAAAAATAGTCTTCTATGACTTCTTGGCTTCATCATTTTAAAAATTACTTTAAGGATATGGGCATAGTGCTGAGTTTGAGCCTTCCAGGGTAATTACTCAGTATATATGAGCCTGTCACATTTTTCCATTTCTAATCTACCTTTTTTATTGGCTAGCAAACATGGCAAAATTTTGACTCTACATAGAGCCAATGCTAAATGAATGAGAAGCCAAGTGATATAGCAAAAGGTGGATTTTTTAAATGTACATCTATTTTAACATTATTATTATATCCCATGGAACTTTAGTGTTTAGTCCTTTCTGCTTACAAAATAAAAAAATGACCAAGAAGTCAAAAAAAATTTGTGCCTTTCATGGTAAGTTGACTCCGGTCAGGACTTTCCTTGTACACAATGAATATTTATTTGAGAGTTGCAATTGCCATAGAGAAAGCATGATATACAGATGCATCAAATCTAGAGCTAAAAGGCATTCTTGAATTTTTACTATATGTATGACCTGGAACAAGTAATTTAATTTTACTGAGTCTTTGTTTTATGTCTAGAGAAAATGATAGTGATACTACCTTTGCATACTTCAAAAAACTCTAATAAGGCTCAAATATCTGTGTGTTGGAGATACAGGACATCATAGCACTTTGTAGGGTACAGATGTGACATTAGGCTAATACGATGTTGTTATTAAATTCCATTCCATTGTGGGTGTGAATTTGTGGACAGATTTCCCCATTTCAGGAGGTCAACAATTGATGGAGTTATTCTACCTAGCCTGTGGGGAACTTTGTACAAAGGTACTTTTTGGTTTATGTCATTTTGCCTACATAGTTGATTTCTGAGCGTGAAGAAACTTCTGGAAGAAAAAAACAATAGTCTCTCTGACTTCTTGGCTCTATCATTTTAATAATTACTTTCTTTAGGGAAGCCATATAGACTTCTTAAAGTGACCTGCTCCTCAAGATTATGGATACTTAATTGTCCTTCCCAAATAATTAAAAGAAAAACACCTCCCATGATATAAGGAAAAACAGCTGGTTAGTTATTCACAAGACCATTTTGACATCTCAAATATTTATTTGCAAGTATTCATTTTGGGAAACAAATGATCAGACAATACAAAATTTCTTTGTTTCTACTTTTTATTAATCAGAGAGCCTAAAATCTTGTTAAAAGGAAAAAATGATGTCATTTGTGAGAGTTGAAGCAGTTACTTGGCACAGATACTACATTTAAATTGACTTGCATGTTTACATAATTCCTGTTTTCATGATTTATATAGAATATTTTCTTACTTGAAGTTTATTGCTGCAATTCTTATTATATCAAGCCTTATAATTATATGTTTCTCTTCTGTTTAACTCTATTGCTAGAGCTCAGGGTAGAGTAAGCACATATATGCTGTTATTTAACTAGAGGCCAGGCTTTAGTGCCAGGCACTGGTAGACACATTTAATGCATTAGCTCATTCAATCCTCCTGTCAATGAGCTGGGTACTATTACTGTTGCCAAAGAATCCAATAATCCTGCAGATACAATTAAATCACAACAATATAGAGATTCTCTAGATTACTTCATACCCCGTGCCTGGCCCACTCTGGCACAAAGACGGCCTTCAATAAATATTTGTAGAATGAATAATGCCATCTATTGACTATCAAGTAGAGTTTTAGAACTAATGGTTCAAATTCTCTTTTTTTTACACATATAATGCAAGTTGCATAAATATTTTATTTCCTAAATATTTTATTTGACTACCTTAAGATCAACATATATTTAAAAGCATGAGAGAATCTGTACTTTTTTATAAGGTATAAAATCCCACTGATTTTGTGCTGCATAGAATAATAAAATATTTCTCTAACAGGTGTGGAAGACTTTCTGCTGTGTGTGTGTGTATCTATGTGTGATCTAGGATTTTTATTTAAGAAAAGTATTCTGCATGTGATCTGTCTAACATTTTTCTTATTTTTTTTATGTTATTGAAAACCTTCACTCTCTCCTTGCACCTTGCAAAGGGAAAAGATATATACTTCTGCTTTCTGTAAGATTATATCACAGATGCCTAAAGCTTTAAGATACTTGTCACCTAGAAATCTTTACTCCTCTCTTTGAAATAAAATCCACAGTGTTTGCCTCAATATAAAACTGAGTGGTTCACTTTTTGGGGATCATTAGATGAATTCCATTATTCTATAAAGAGGATAACAGTAGAATAGAGATACAGGATCAATTGTGTTCTATTTAATTTCATTTGTTCATGTGAGGTTTTGTTATGTGGTTACCGTTTTGACTTTCTGAAAATGACAAGCAATAGATGAGGGGAGGTCCCCTATAAAATGAAGAATACAGAAACTCAATTTTGTGCTGCCTTGTGTAGCAACTGTGATAAATTGAAGGAGCCAAGCACACATTGTCCATCTCCATTAAATGAAAATCCTTTGCTAACTAAATAAAACTAACAGTTGTGAAAATAAAGTCTTTCACAACCATTTTTGTAAATCTCTAATACACCTTATGACACTGTAAAAAACAAAAAAAAACAAATAGGTATAAGATAGGTTTCCCTCTCGACAGACTGATACTCACATTGAGGAGGCCAAATGTATTGCCACAGAACAACTGGAGGGTGGCTAATGGGTTAAATGAGTGGCACTGAGTCAGCCCAGTGGGAATTCAGAGATGCCTGCGAGTGCGTGCTCAAGTGGTTGTCAAGGCATCATAAACATGTATAATTACAAGTATTTATGGAACACTAGGAAGGTTACAAAGGAAATAACGCAGAGCTCCTGCTTCCCCGTGAGCTTATAAGATTCACACTTATAAATTGACTATAATATGGATTATTGGTAACACTAGTTGAAGGCTTTTAACGAGGAGCCACTTGGAGCTGTCTGGTACTCAGAAAAGTGACTCCAAGTGATGAATTCTCCAAGGAAAAAAGGTGCTGTCTCTTCCTCCAGATTCCAGTGTCACGTGATTGTACCACCATTCTTGCCTCTTTATTGTCAGTGATACCTCAGTGTTCAGCATACTTGCCAAATCTTTGAATAATGCATTTCGAGAAGCATACCCTTGATGTAATTGACATCCTTTTTATTAATAAAAATATTTGTGGTAAATCCAAAAAATTGGGATTTTTTTCCAAGGATCATGGCAAAGAGTTTTCTACGGAATGCTTCTTTCAACCCTTTGGGACCAGAGTCAAGGAACTAGTCTGGTTGAATTCATTGAGCAAGAGCCCTAGCTAGATTAGGCAAGAAAAAGTAATTAGGGCCACCTGGGAAGGGGTCTGTGGCCTTAGCAGACAATTCAGAGTTTCATGGCTTCCTTTCAGATCTCAGAGGTTCAGCGTTTATGGAATTGGAGCAAAGGTAAAAGCATCATTAAAATTATTTATGAATTAACAATGATGGCAGTTTAACTGAGCAAATTATTCAAAAGCTATTACTTAATCATTCACAGATATCTAAGGCATGGCTCCCCTCTAAAACAGGGTTACACTGCTTTCCCCATAGACTGAGTCCTTTCAAGTCCTGCGTAGGTCAGGGGTTCTTAGCCAGTTCCCCAAGAGTGGGAATGTAATGCGGGAAAATGCTGACATTCATTTTTCTCTTTCCTTAATGAAACCGAAAGCTTCCTATCAGCATATTCCATTTAGACACCAAACAGATTCAAAGAATGTGCTATATTTCCAGATCTATTACAGCTGCCATTCCAAACAAAATATGTCTGACTCTACGATTCACTAGGCTCAAGTATGTAGTAATCTGCCCTTTAATGGCCTCTCAAAATGACAGACCAAATGGCTTTGTGAAGGTCAAGTCTGATTTAAATCGTTGATGAATTAGTCGCTAATTCTGCATGATTGAATATTAATATGGAACTGTGATAAGTAAAGCACTGTAAAGCTTAATGAGCACATTAGGGAGTAGGACAAAATGTTTTTCTTTTCACCTCATGTAGAAGTTTTTAAGCTACTAACATATCGACAATTTGTTAATGTTGCCAGCTTTTTTTTTTTTTTTTTTCTGTGAAAGTATATATGGGAAAAGGTATTAAGGGTATTGATTTGATTGCTAAGTTCCTGGTGCCACAGATTTGAGGAACTGTTAAACCTGATGTTATCCAGCGGCCAGAGCCATTTTATATAAATCACTAATAAATGTAGAGGGTAAGAAAAAAGCAATTAACATCTTCTCAACTACACCCACTGAGATAAGCATTCCAATTAGAAATTTCATTATTTCTACAGTTTGTTCTATGTTGAATACTGAGTTTTATTGCCAAGTACCTGACAGTCAAATTGGAAACAAGCCACAACTGTCAACGTGTTGCAGCTCCGGCTATTTGAATCTGTTACATTGTGATGTTCCTCATGAAAGTTTAATGAAGAAAGTGCATTCAAAGAGGTTCTGTGCAAAGTGGGGATGGACAGAATTTAATTACCCTTATTAGAAAGAAGAAAGGAGCGCTCTTTACATTCTCTGTCCCATTAGTATGCGAGAAAGATCATCCCTGTTGTGTTACTCCTGGGTCTGGAAAGGGGACTCTGGAGTGCTCTTTATGAGCCAAGAGAGAAAAGAAAGGTCATGAAATGTATCAGAGGGCCTTCCGGAGGGCACAATTCAATTTTGTCAGCTACCCCCAAGGTGAGGACTTCATTTCTTATAAATGGTTATTAAATCTAGATTTCTT
Organism: Loris lydekkerianus; assembly: GCA_963574355.1. NCBI lineage: Eukaryota > Metazoa > Chordata > Mammalia > Primates > Lorisidae > Loris > Loris lydekkerianus. The sequence goes on along the minus strand of CAUYPK010066416.1, from coordinate 106,335 downwards.
TGGTGAGAGCCTTTAGTGACTGTCTCAGAAACCTTGAGCCATTGACATTTGCCGCTGATCAACACTCAGTATTGGCTCACAGAGATGCACTCATAGAAGAAAAGCAATGAGGAGCAGAGCAATATTTATACATGCAAATGCAACTAAGTAGTTCAACACCAGGGGCAAGGTACAGTCCCCTGGAAAATACAGAAACCACCAAGGAATCCCAAAATGAATTCATACTCACCAAAGTTGGTTGCTTTAAAAATGAAACGTAACAACAACAAAAAAAATCTAAGAGCTTTTTCAGAAACTTATTTCTGGATGATGAAGGCAAACAATATAGTTGACTTTGGAGCACTTGAGCTAAATTATTTTTATCCTTTGAAGCATTTTGTGTTAGTATCTGCCAAGTGAGATATTTAATAATATAATGTGTGTGGTAGAGTAGCTATGGATCATTCTGCTGCCTCCACCCCAAATGACATTAGTGCCACACTGTAGATGTAAATATGCTGGCAGAACCTTTAAAGACATAAAGAATAGCCTGATGCAATTCAAGTGGAATTCTCTCAGATCCTTGAAATATCCTCTCAAAATTCCATTTTAAGTGCCGTTCCTGGCCCTTGTCTACCATATTCCTCTGCTTGGTGGCTGCTGTGTAAGCATTCAGATACCCAGGACGTATGGCCGCTTCCTCAACCTGAGGAAGATGTGTTTCATGGGAGTTAACTGTTTACGTGGATGGTTTTAGACCCTGCCATGATTACGTGGTCTGACGGGAGATAACTCTGTAGTGAAGCCAGGTGTCAAGTCACACTTGCCACAACTTCTTTTCTTCTGTCACAGGCTGTTTTCTTCTGTCTTCCACTGTCCTGCCCAGTGGAAGAGCCAGAGTCTATGCTTTTCCTTTTTAGTGCCTCAGTTTTCTCCTGAATTAACAAGACTTGTTTGTTGAACTTTCACTTTCTTGAGAACTTGGGAGTCTCCTGACATTCTTTGTACATTCACATTCAAAATCTCTCCAGTCTTTAACTCCAGTCCTCTAATTACCATTCTACCAGAAGTTCTGTGCAGTAGCAATAACAAAATTATTATCATTAGGATATATTCATATTCAGGCTTGGGAATCACTAGAGTTTCTCTTAAAATCTGGAAATCTAGGCTAGCATGACGGCAAGGGATTTGAATACAACTGCTAGGGGTAAGACAGTGAATTTAGGTATCTGCTGCTATAGTAGCTCTGAGAAGGAAAATAGTAAATATATTTGAGAGAATGTGGAAAAGCTTTACAAAGAAGGTGATTTAGGCTGAATGGCTTCCTAGTGTGGCACAGAGTCCTCAACAGACCTGATTTGCTGGAGAATCATGAGAACTTCAGTATGGGCAGAAGAAAAGTTTCTTATGAGTAGAAAATTGATCCTTAAGAGGCTGAGAAAAATGTGGTGTCTTTTAATAGAACTATTTTACTAGGCAGGTTCAGGAGATGGATTTTACCCCATAGGCAACAGAGAAAGTGAAGAACACATAGGGTTTGCTGCCATCACTAAGGAGGCATCAAAATGGAACTTCTTTACTAGCAATTGTAACTTAACATCATTGAGATTCAGTGTCTACTGTGGATTCTGGGATCACACCGGGTTTGTGTGGGGGAGAGGCATCCAGGGAGAAGCCAGATGCCAAATGTAAGGATTTCTAATATGTTACTCACTAGTCTTTCTGCTTTTGAGTCATTCTAGAATTAGGGGCTCATGAAAGTTTATCAGTGGTCATGAAGGAGTGTTGATTTAATTACCACCTGCCACAGCCCCCAGCTGAAAGTCAAATGTTTCATAATGATCTTCAAACACTGGTCGCATAATAATTTGGGTAATTATCACCCATCTAACTAAAACTCCTTCAGTGATTGGGTAGAACACACCTTTCTAATCCTGGCCAGAAGAGCTGGCAATGTTAGCTACAAAGGGGCGTGGTTGGGGGATCAAAGCAGATTTCAATACCTGACGAGCAGCCTCTGGAACAATTCAGTATGGGAGAGGAGAATTGAACTCTGGAGGAGCTAGAGATCCAACATTTAGGAACTTGAACTTTCTTGCTACTGAAAATGGTGCAGGTCTTCGGGATGGAGGAGAACACGTCCTCACCCTGAGGAACATATGCTTTGTGTCATGAGTGGGGGTTGCTTCTGCCTTCCTTTCATAAAGCGTTCTCAGACAATTTTATGGTAAATTAAACTCCCTGCAAGAGAATTCTTCCAGCTTGAACCTTGCATCTCTGTGAAAAAATAGAGAGGAGAGTGGTAAGAAAAGCGTGCCAGCCCTCAGTGTAGACCACTCCACCCAGCTTGGGTTGTTGCCTGTGTGCTCGTGAAGCCAGCCCTGCTGCTTTCCCCTCAGTGGAAGCTTTCCTGACTCAGTGCTCTGCGTGAGACAGTCCCATCTTTCCAGAATCCCTTTCCTTTTTGCAGCTTGGTCAACTCTACTCATTCCTAAAGGCCCATTTCAAATATGGGGCTACCTTTTGATCCTGACTGACCTGCCCAGGCACAGACAAGTTTTTTTATCTGTGCTTGTAGAGAGTCCGCTGTGTTCCCTCCTCACAGCCTGTATCAGCCCAGTCTGACTCCACGTTAGTCTGATGGCTCCTGCAGAGACTCTTCACCCTCTGGTGGGAAGCAACATCTTGACTGTATCGTGTCTAGTGATGCCTGGTTGATGTTAGGGTTTCAACAAATGCTGACCGAGGTAAAGGGAGACATTGACAGGAAAATCCCTTGTGTTGGGGGCATCTGACTTGTTAACACAATGTTTGTGGCGTCTTTTGTCTTACAGAGGATCAAATTCCCAGGGGCTTCCCTACCATTGACATGGGCCCACAGTTGAAGGTGGTCGAGCGTACGCGCACGGCCACCATGCTTTGTGCAGCCAGTGGTAATCCAGATCCAGAAATCACTTGGTTTAAAGATTTCTTACCCGTGGACACGAGCAACAACAACGGTCGTATTAAGCAGTTACGATCAGGTAGGGTCTTGTTACTGTTTCTACTAACTTCTAGAAGTTTCTTTTTTAAAATCCTTCTCCATTTTTTATTTTTATTTTATTTATTTTTAATTTTTAGGTATTGATTTTTCTCCCTCTTCTCTTTCTCTGTTACTTACTGTGTTGTCCACGTTCGTGGTGTCATAGCCTGTTTCAGAGTCTGTTTCCCTCCTCCTCTCCGTGTGCATTTTGCAGCTTCTGTTTAATCCACATTGCCCACTGCTGTGACTGTATTTTTGGTAAATTTTTAATTTACTGCTTTTCCGCAGTATTTGATGGATCCATTTTCTCCTCTTTCTTTCTTCTTCCTCTGCTTTCTTTTGCGACAAATTTATTTCAACATTGGACTTCATTCAGAACTTGCAAGGAGTTCCAATGGTTACATCCATTAAAAACAAAATGTTCCTATTATACACTTAAAATGATTCAATTTTATGCAAGTGTGTTTTCTGCAGTCTTTTCTACATTTGAACTCATCAAAATACCAAAATTTAGTAAGTTTGGACACATCTGCTTTCTTTTCACCAATACATAAAACACAGAAATGTTATCTCATGAGTAACCAAGGTGTATTTTTTAAAAAGTCCTTTGCAAAGTACCAATGAAAGGAGGGGATTTTTATTATTAATAATATGATTATGATATCATTGAGAGTGAGCACGTTCTACACCTTAGCCACAGTAGTGTGCGCCCACACTAAAGGTTTTTGAACCCTCCGGTGCCTGGATCTACAGAAGTCTGCTTTTGGCGTAGACTCCAGCTTTCGCTGTTTTCTCTCTCTCTTTACCCCTGTTCCCCTTCCCCATCCCCATTCCAAGTTTATTCCTTTGCTTTTTTTAGATTAAAAGTAGAGATGATTCTAAATTTCTTAAGTTTTACAGCCTGTCCCTAGGTAATTTCATGGGGACGTATACGAATAATCTGTTTACATTGGTAGTAATATTGATAATAGAATTCTAAGTGGTTTAACTGCCTGTCTTCCCAGAATTCTCAGCTGTTGACCTGTCCTGTGATGTTAAAGCGTCTTGTTAACTGACTCATTTGCTTGTTGTCAGCAGAACTGTGTAGACTAGCATTTTGTTATTGTAAATAAAGAATTAATTATTCACCTGTAACATAGATGATTTAGTGTATAAAGCTTTAAGTCTGAAAAATTTGTACCAAATTATAAGGAATATAATAATATTTTTATGCTGTCTTTCTTCTCTCCGTATTTAAATCTCCAGAATCTATTGGTAAGTGCTTAGTTCTGAAGCGCACTTCACCCCCACTAATTTCCATATTCAGAATATTATTATTATTATTATTAATAAAATGCATGGCATGCATTTTACTAACTGTCAGTGTAGACACCAGATCTCCATAGTGGCGCGCACACGCACACCTCCACAGAACCGTTATCGTCAGAACACTGTGTAGAAAAATAAAATAGTACACCAGTTTTACCACACAAATGTAGCATAGTACATAGGTAGCATAAGCTAGCCAATCAACAGTGTTTGTTTCTAATTAGTCTTTAGTATTTCCTGTAACAGTATATATATATATATATACATATTTATATATACTTAAATAGATTAGCCTAGTAGTTTCCTAAACTGTCTCTAAAATTTATCGTATAGTTCCTTTTTCTAAAAGGGATATGAGGCATATATGATAGAATTCTAACCCGTTATCACCCCAGACCCGAGAACTCAGTTGCTTCTCTGAGGAAGGCAATGCTGCCTACTGTGGTCTTTGCCCTCTGCGGTATAATGCAACTTGCTTTATGATCTAATAATACTATCTAATATATTCCTGTTTTACCAGTGTAGTAATTCAAGTTTCTTTTAAGACCTTATTTAATTCTGTAAACCTAATTTAATTCTTCTCCCCAGCCCTAGCCTCCTTCTTCTCGTACTAATGCTTCTTCTTTCTAATCTTATTTGCATTCATATTATCCACCCAGGTGGTACACCAATAAGAGGTAAGAGTGCTGAACTAACGTTCACAGAATGATCTTACTCATTCTCTCTGTCCTTTCATCCCTCCCATCTTCGTCCTGTTTTCAGAGTCATCCCAATGATGTCCATCAACTTTATTTTCTTTCCCCTTTGTACTGTTTGGTTATGATCTGTGACTCTCATATTGTGAACTTTCCCTTTCCTTTTCCTTTTTTCTCTTTGTTTTGTTCATTTCTTTCTTTATGAAAACGATTATTTAAGTTGTGATATGCTTCAAAGAAAGCATATCCCGGTCTTTTGACCACAGACCAGTCACAGCGTCCCATCTGTCCCTCTTTTTTTCCTTTTCTTCTTCCTTTTTCCTTTTTCTCTTTTTTTTTTTTTTTTTTTTTTTCTTCTTTTTCCTTTTTTTTTGTCCAACCGGAGAAAAAAAAAGATCATTTTTTTTCTTCCTTAGCTGTTCTTGTTCTGGACCAAAGCCAAGGTGGTCTGGAGAACAGTGGCAGACATGCAGAAGGCAGCCTGGAACATCTGCTTTTTGTCTTTATCTTTCAAAAGGTTTTTGCTTTTGTTCTTTAATTCTTTTTTCTCTTAATGTCTGAAAAGTCAAAGAATGACTCCCCTTTCCACCTGATCCCACTCGCCTACAGTCTGACAGCGATGCTTTTTTCCCCCACTTCTTTTTTTCTTGGATTACTCGTCTCTGGATTTTGGGATCTTCTGTCCTTCAGGCTATGGAAACAAATGGTGCTCAGCATTCTTGGTGGTATGTGGTCTTGCCGGTTTTTCATACTTTGACTCAGTGTGCATTTCTTTTGTAATTCTTGTTTTGTATTTTTCTTGGGGTCTTGTGACACCACACTGCTAATCCCGCTGGTGGATTTTGATGGGTGTCTTAGGGGATCCGCCTCGAGGTCCTCGAGCAGTGGTTGGTCGGCTCTTCCTGTGGCACAGGCTGTGCTTTTGAACTTTTTAAAAATATCTTCTAATTCAACTGCTCTTTGTTTTTCAGCAAACGTTAATCAATGATTGTAAGTCGTGGAAAACTGTCTTTCTTTTCATACAAACCTGCATGTCTTAAGGGAGTCTTGTTTCTTTAAGTGATATTTTGATAACTTCTAATGACTAATTTTAATTTTTCACTTTGTGCAGCCTCTTTTTTGTGCTTGCTGCGTATTTTTGGCTTTCTTCCACAGAAGACTTTCTTGAAAACCCAGCCTGGGTTTTTTTGAGCATCTACCTATCTTTTGCGCCACTTTTGGTACCAAAATGAAACAAAACAAAACCAAAAATTAATCTTTTGTTTTATTTAAAAGCCATACTTCCTTGAAGCAGTCTCACCCATCTTCATTTAATTAGTCTAGGAAATAAGAGCGTTAATTGTAACTAGAAATGTTGCTTGGGAAAAGAGATATTGTTTCCTTATGCTAGCGTTGATGATGATTAAAAAAATAATCTCTGTGTGTTTCTCTCATCGCATCATTTTCTGTCTGTGCACCTTAGCAAGAGATTGAATCGACGTTGAGCGGACCTTCGCTTTGCGGGGCTTTTCATATTGTTAAGAGGCTTAGTTTTCTGAAGTGAGAAAGCCTTCTCTGACCTTTTCTTTGGCAATATATTTTATATCCATACAGGAGCCCTTCAGATCGAACAGAGTGAAGAATCTGACCAAGGAAAATATGAGTGTGTTGCCACCAACAGCGCGGGCACTCGCTATTCTGCCCCTGCCAATTTATATGTCAGAGGTAGGAATGATATAACCCCGGCATCGTTTCTTCACTTAGGCTCAGGGGGAGTTGAGACACCCACAGGGTCCGTGTTGTTAGGTTAGCAGTTAACAGGCCCATTTGGTAATAGCTGGAGCATTTTAGTAAATAGAGAAGTAAAAGTGTGTGTTGCTTTTCTTAAAAAAAAAAAAAACAAGACAACTCTTGAGACTAATCTATCCTGAAGTTTGTAAGTATCTTTGCATTTTTACACCTTGATTTCTATTTTTACTGCATTGATTGAACTGTGCTTTGCATTTGTTTGAGGTTTTCTTCTTTTTCTTCCTCTTTTTTTTTCTCTTCTGTTTCCTTATCAAACCCTGAAATGATTGCTTGGTGTGCTACTAATCAGTTCTCTGTGCAACTCCAAGCATAAAGTGTTTTTGTCCTCATGACCTCTGGGGCTAACTATAGCAAACGGGTGCTACCTGCAAGTAGCACGTTGTATTTTCTTCCTTCTCCCGATGCTTTCTTAATTATACACATGCAGTATTTATATGTGCACCTATATATATGTTTGTTTAAATTATTAAGACTTACTGAATAGCTTAATTTTTTTTCCAGTGCCATGGAACACTGATTATATTTTTAATATAACAAGCATCGTCCTTGGGACAAGAATGATTTATGAAGATGCATTCATATTTTCTCATAAATTAATAGAAATGATTAAACTTCAAGCTTATTCTGTGCCTTTCACTAGAAAGGAGGACTTCCTCTTCCCTAGAGTTCTCAAAGCCAGTTCCCATAGTTTTTGCCCAAAGGAAATGTTCTTACTCCTGGTTTACATGTCTGTGAATAACCACAAAAGGCTTGGGTGGGGGTGGGAAAAGAGAGAGGCCTAAGAGGACTCTACGTACCTTGGGATGGGTTCCCTTAAGGAAATATCTAGCTTGATTTTGAAATTTTTGTAAGAGATAATTTTCTTTCCCTGGGGATGTTTTTCTCTCCTTTCTTTCTGTGGAATATGGGGTGGGGGGATGTGAAGAAAACCATTTCTTCTCTAAATTCTTTGAAAGCCCTTTGACCCCCTTTCTTACAGTGGTGACCCCCTGTGTTGCATGAGGCATGTGTACCTCCTCCCATGGAAAATTTCAAAATGATGCTAGCTATTACTTCTAATACTGTGTTAGTCTGCGAGATAGTGCTAACCTTTCTAGCCGAGGTAGGAAGGGTGAACTAGAGCAAATAAAGATGTTCAAGTAGCAGTTGAAAGCCTTGATCTGGCCTTTTTACTCTCTCTGTGTTTCCCTTGTTTTTCTCCTTTCCTCATTTCATTGTGTTCTGCATCAAACCCCCTACATCCCTCAGAGCTGCGAGAAGGTTGGTGTGTTTTTTACTTTTTACCCACCTTACAAAACTATTAATTAAACCAATAACAAAGAATACAAATGAAATGAATGTAGCTGCATTGTGGTCTTCTTTTGGTTAATGGTATGTTCTAGCCGAGAATGCCCTGGCCGTGGCTTTGGTGCTTGCTGGTGGTATCTAACTGTGGTGCATGACGGGAGAGAATGTACCCGGGTGCATGGTAACTGGTAACACGTAACTCTCTAAGGTCCGGTGGACTCGGTCAGTGTTCCTGCTTTCCTTCCTGCTCCACTTTCCCCATCTCCCACCCACCTTTAATTTCTGTTTTCTAAAGATGCCTGCTGCCCACAGAATGACATTTTAGAGTTGTTCCACTAATCCCAAGCATGAAGACTAAACTCTCCTCCATTTCTCTTGATAAGTCCTTTGACACCTCAGAGTCTGCTGGCTCCTGCTTGCTTTGCGTAACCTCTGCGAATTGGCTGCAGGAGGCATGCTTAGCTCTCTTTCCTTCTCCCTCGACTGTCCTTCACCCATGAGGCCATCGCCGCGAGCCCTCTTGAGTCAGGGGAGGTTCTCTCAACCTTGAGTGCAGCCAAGACATTTTCTAACAGTATTACTTACTTGCCTTCTTCTTGGGGTTATATGGTTGGTTGTTCATAAGTCTATTTATAATTTTTTAAATCACTTTGTTATCTGTATTTAAGGTGTGCTCCAAAAGATTATTCTCTGAAAGCAAATACAATAATGAGCTAAAATCCTCATGGTATACTAATTTGCCAATAAAAGCCCAAGATGAAACTTATTTCTCACCCTCTCCTTGTACCGTGTCCAAGACATGTGTATTTAAACACACAAAAAACATGCAGATTTTCTGAAGCAGGAACACTGAACTGTAATTGCTTGGTAATTTTCTCTGTGTTACGTTCATTAATATGATCTCTTCTCTCAATGTCATGTCATGTCCCGTTGTATGTTTGAGGTCTGATGTCACTCAATTATGAATGTAGGCAAAAAAAGCCTCTCACTGGATTTTTGCTGTCATTAATGTTGTTTTACTTGAGATATGAATTGAATGGAATCTTGACTGAGAAATACCAGCTTCTCTCCTAAATTTGCAAATCTTACCTTTAACAACCTGAGCTTAATCTAATATCTTCTAACTTCAACCCTGACATTCCTTAACTCCCTGTCCCAGTCATTGTATTTTACCTCCTCCCTTCGTGTTTAGTTCTGTGACCCCGTTGTTTTATTCATTGTCATTGTTGTCTTGGGTCCCAGCCATCCTCCCATTATCCTTAGCATGGGCCTCGAGATTCCATCGTGTGCACGCTTCGCATGACCCAACCCAGTACCTCTACTGGCATTTGCCAGTTTCTTCATCTGTGACGGTGAATTGCTGTGTATTTGTGTTCATTTCTGTGTTTGTTCCAGCGTTAGTGTGAGGTCTTAAGGCTGCACCCACTCTAAGTCTGAAAGTAAATAGAGTGTGCTTTGAGTGTGTTCTAGGTGGTGTTTTCCAGGGCTGCGATGTGATAGTGTGGTCCCACACGTACGTTCATATCAGCTGGAAGTGCACAGTACTGAAGTTGGTTTTGATACTCAACTTAAACATGCTGATGCCCCTTCCAGCCCCCTTTTCTGCATATACATGCATGCATAGAATCATTGTTATATGCGTGCATGTATATAAGTTTATGTTTCTCTTATGCATGATGTTTGTGTATTGTTAGTATGTAGATAGTTCTTTGTGGGGCCCTTGTAGTTCTGAATCAACTTTTGTATGGATGTGTCTAAGGTATCAATGACTAAGTTAAGTTCTTCTGTGTATACACATACCATACTTGTATGGTCTGTATTATCCACAGTTTTTCTTTGTTTTGTTTTTGGACAATCCACAAAATGTTTCAATTGTTTGTGTCTGTATAGTGCATGTCATGTGTTCAACAATCCACTTTTTACTTGCCTTGTATATGTTATCATCTTCCCTTGTGTTTTATTCCAGTTCGCCGTGTCCCACCAAGATTCTCTATCCCACCCACTAATCATGAAATCATGCCAGGTGGAAGCGTTAATATCACCTGTGTGGCCGTGGGGTCACCAATGCCTTATGTAAAGTGGATGTTGGGAGCAGAAGATCTGACACCTGAAGATGATATGCCAATAGGAAGAAATGTCTTAGAACTGAATGATGTAAGACAGTCAGCAAATTACACCTGTGTGGCTATGTCGACACTGGGTGTCATTGAAGCAATAGCACAGATCACTGTCAAAGGTATGCTCAATGAATCATGCTCTGAGGATCTGAGTAGAGGCAAGCCACCTGACTAGTGTGTTTAGAAAACTCACCCTTGAGATTCTAAAATGATTCAATTCACATTTTGGTCTTTCCATGTCTAGGCTAACATATTTTTTTCTTAAAAGTATTTGGCAGCCTAAATAGAGTTAATTATCACAATATTTAAAAACAAACCAGGCCCAGATACTAACCAGACAGAATTAGGAATGCCAGATGTGGTTGACCATTATGGCAGAACAGATGCATATAGACTTCAGCTAAAGCAGAACCTTGGTAAGAGTCACAAGAAAAATCCAAATAAGTTTAAATAAATACTTCAAATCTCTTCAATCAAAATTAAAAGAAGAGAAAGACAATTGCAGTTTAAATTTTCCAATAATAGATGCTATACATTTTTGGGTGGGCTCTACTATTATAAATGTAACTAGCATTATATTTTAGTTTTGTCTTTCACCTTGTATATATGAATGTTTGAGAAATAGTCTCTTCTTAAAATACATGTGCTAAATATAACCAAAGTACTGTATTTCATAAATATTTTTAAATCAAGAAAAAAAAAAAAAGATATAAGTATATGTTTGGGGGCGGGTACGAGTTGTTGTTTAGCCTATGTTTATAGAATTCTAGAAAATGTTTGCATATTGGGTCAGCTGAAGTTTGCTACAAATGTTTTGAACTATTGTAAAATTATCTTTCCTTTCTAGGAAGTATGATCTCAGAAAATGCAGCATATCTATTATAATTGGTATTGTACTCCCACGAGGCATGTATATCAAATAGATGGCATGTAGAACCAGTAAAATGACATGAGAACAAAAGAAAATGTTAACATTTATGGTCATTTGAAATAATATTGTATTGCATATCCTTAAAATAATAAACATATGTGTACTTATGCATACACTACAGACACAAAACTTATAACACATAATAAATGTGACCTACTGAACCTAATAATGTCAGCTAAATACCAGTAAACACGATTTTAATTAGCAATATTTTTATTTGCTTTGAAAGTTCAGGAAGATGTAGGGGAAATCTGGATCACCTACTTCCTTGAAAAAAATGCCAGGTCAGAATATTTGAACAAATGTCTATTTACTATTATTTTTCATACATTTCTTTGACCATTTATTATCATCCCACCATTCTTCAATTAATATGTAAATATTGAATCGCCTTTTCCCATAAGGACCGTTTCAGCTGTAAATATTTGACAGTGTGCAAAGACCTTTAAGGAATTCAAAAGAGAGAGTCACATCACATTGATGCCTCATTCACTTTCTTATCTTTGTGCTCCCGACTCTTGCCACTTCCCTACCCTTTTCCACCTCAACAATAAATAAATAAAACATGAATCTTGAAGCCAAAAAAAAAAAGAAAATAGAATAAATCCAAACAAAAGAACAGGCTGAAGGGAGCAAAGAGAATGGGTACTGACATTCAGTTAGTCATTTAAGAATTTCTGTTAGAAACCTGCTCTGTGTCTCGCGCACTGGGGATAAGGCCATAAGTAAGAGGTTCGCTGCTCTGCGAAAGCTGCTCTTCTAGGGAATGTTACGTCTTGGCCTTTTTGTTGACAAGGAAGCAGGGATACTAATGGGCTGATTATATGGGTGTTACCTTCTGGGTTTTCTCTAAAAAGTCGGCTGGTAAAATTCCTCTCTTTACCCTAACATCACTGCCGTGGCAGAATCATTGTTTACAGCAAGACACTTAAATACATTGATGGTTTTGAAATCTTAATTAATGGTATGTCCAGTTGAGTTCTTCAGCTAAAAGGAAGGAATTAGATCTCAGAAAAGATGTACTTAATTGCGAATGTTACGTAGTTATAATCCCAGATATTTCTGATATACATGTAGAATACATATTATTCTAACAGGAAAATCCTTCAAAAAGTGATTTATGATTATGTCCATTGAGTTCCTTCAGCATTTTTTAAATAGTAACAAAAAAACCTTTGATTTCAAATGTCTATTATTTCTTATGTTAAAATTCGTAGTTAAGATTATTTGTAAGGAAAGTTTAATAATGTTCCTATATCTTCCAATGTGGATAATATTCTTCATAGCAATGTAATTCCATTACACTGTATTCCAAATTTTATTCTTTTCGATGTTTATTGGTATTTCAGTTATTTATTTCTTGAAGCAAAGGGCTAATTGGCCCAGCTTTTGGTATAATAATAGTAATAATTACAACTAATGTTTTGTGAGGGTTGCAGATACATTCTAAGAGCATTACTAGATTAGCTCATTAATCTTCGCTGCAAATCCATGAAATACAGTTACTCAGCTGTACAATGCAACTCCAATAATACAGTTTTTCCTATTTTTCACATGAGGAAACTAAAACAAAGAGAGGTTAAGGTTTGTATCCAGGATCACTTAGCTAATAGATGGGAGATTTGGATAAAAACCTAAAAATATGCTGTCAAGCCCTTCTAGTAAAATGGGATTGTGTCACTCATGTGTTTACTGTGCTTCTTGACCACTTAGAAAACTGTTCTTCACTATAATTTCATCTAATTAAATCTTCAGTATATGCATAAGTCTGTCATTACAACAGCAGAATTGGGGAAGTCTTATAACATTATAGAGATGACTTGAGATGTTGAGTAGTCAGTATCTTTTTTTTTCCCCCCCACCCAAGCCTTACCCAAACCTCCAGGAACTCCCATAGTGACAGAGAGCACAGCTACAAGCATCACACTGACATGGGACTCTGGGAACCCTGAGCCTGTCTCTTACTACATTATTCAGCATAAACCTAAAAATTCTGAGGAAGCTTACAAAGAAATCGATGGGGTAGCGACCACACGCTACAGTGTTGCTGGACTAAGTCCCTACTCGGATTATGAATTTAGGGTTGTTGCTGTCAATAACATTGGGCGGGGGCCTCCCAGCGAGCCTGTGCTAACCCAAACCTCAGAGCAGGCACCATCCAGTGCCCCCAGGGATGTTCAGGCGCGGATGTTGAGTTCGACCACCATTTTGGTACAATGGAAGGAACCGGAGGAGCCAAATGGGCAGATCCAAGGATACAGAGTTTATTATACCATGGACCCCACTCAGCATGTCAGTAACTGGATGAAGCATAATGTAGCTGACAGCCAGATCACCACTATTGGCAACTTAGTGCCCCAGAAAACATACTCTGTCAAAGTCCTGGCTTTTACCTCAATTGGAGATGGACCTCTTTCAAGTGACATACAAGTCATCACTCAGACAGGAGGTAAGTCTGGTTCAGGGTGGAAGCAGGGCAGAGGGGAGGTGCTGGGGTTGGGAAGTGGGAAGGACAGACACAGATTAAGAACAAAGGTAGTATGAATCCTGATTTTTACGATATACGGCTTTGAAGTGAGGGGTTATAATAAGTCATCTAAAAGGGAAAGGCACAGACAACAGAAAGACTGTTTTAAGCAGAGGGATGTATGATACTTTTCTGCATGAAATAGAGGAATGCCTCCTTCATGTACTATTTCAAGAACACAAAAATTATGTTCCTTTAAACTAGTGACTTTGGTGGAATTTTCTCAAGAATTAATTTGTGTAAGATTAGGTGGTTCAAGATAAAGTGAAAAATAAAATTGTTATCAGGGGACACCAGATATTTATATGTTTGCTAGGAGGTTACTATTATATATCTTGTGTTTGCTAGGAAGCTACTACTTTAATTAATATTCTCTGATGGCTTACATTTTTGTTTTAAATTCTTCATCCACTACCCTCAGTAGATAAAGAAAGACAGTTATTATGATCTCAGATTGAACTTTTGGGCCTGATTCATTCATTTTATTAGGTGCTAGAGCGGATGTCAAACTAATTTATGAAGAAAAACTTGGCCTTACCAGTGGTTTTGTTTTCATGAAAGATTATGAAACATATTTGGTCTTTGATTCGAGTTCATCAGTTATGCTTTTGGCTGGGCATGTAACATATCAGCTTTCTACCAAAGTTTATTCTTAACCATCTGAGAGCTACTCATTTAGTTCCTTATTGTGTTGGCACTTTTTAAACTCATATTAATCTCTGAGTATTTTGGCAGCATGCCATTGGCTTGGTTTGGGAATCTATAGTCTAACATCCTTATTATTGGAGACAGTATCTATAATCTATAGGTACAACTCACTGCTAATCTTGGCCATGTTTGTGTTTTCTCAGATGTCAGAACTAGATAATGTATCCGTTTCACTGTTTTACTGACTACTGACTTGTTTTCATGCTATGAGCTTTATGAACGGTGTGACTTAGTATGTGTACTTGTTTGACCTTGCTACTAGGATCTCTGTTTACAGCCTGCCTGGCTGTGTTTTCACACTGTTATTTGGTTCTCACTGGTGTATTCATGGAGTTACTATTTTCTTTACTACACTTAAGAAAGCTGACTGTAAAAATAAATGTTTCACCACAACTGTACTGAAACCATCTATGTATCTTCTCTATCTTCCATTTGCAGTCCTTCTATGCTTTTTCTATATTAATATGCAGAGAAATATTGTAGATTGGTTTACCATAAAAGCCTCTCATTGGAAAATGTAGAAATCTGTGAATTTTGTTTTACTTTTTTTCTTTTTTTGACTAAAAGTAGTCAACTGCTATGAGATTTTTTATTACACTATTTTAGCAGCTACATAGTAACCCTTAAATGACTGTAAGAAAGTATATTGGAACTTAACATATTAATGGGAGCTTTATTTAATTTCTTCAGCTGTGACATTTTAAATCCTTGGTCTGACATAAACAGGATTTGAATTACAAGCTGCCATTTATTAGCTCAGTGACCTTGAACGAGATACTTTGTCTCTCTGAATTTTGTGGAATGCATTCAAACACGTAAGAGAAGTGTAGATTAGATAATGGGTAGAAATATTTTATAACTTAATTGAGGAAATGCAGTAATAGCATATGTTGGAGACTATGCTATGAATTTTGCATGTATTAATTTGCACAACTCAGATAGATGTGGAAAAAAGATTCAGGAATTTGCCTTGGGTAATAAGGTGACTGAGTAGAAAAGCAGAATTTAAATCCCTGAATACTCTGAACCATCATTATCTTTGAGATTAGTAATTTTCTGATGCGATAGTTTTAGTGTTTTTGTGCCTACTAGGTGTTCAATAGATCAATAAAGGAAGGAGAGACAAGCACAGTGTGGCGTTTATTCATGTCTTTTAGAAATACATGTAATTTACTTCTGGAATACTTGAAGTGGCTACTACATTATCCCAGTGTAAAATAAATTAAAATGTTTAGATATGAAAAAACATACATTTTTCTGAAACAAGTGAAAGAAATAACATTTTTCATGAAAAATTATTTTACCCCTTCACTATATGTGGCTCTGAGTTTTATCACCACCAACTTAAACATAGAAGTATACAGTATTTTATATGTTTATTTTCTGATGATAGATGAATCTAAGAAACAAAGAGATTTTCTTGGGCGGTGCCTGTGGCTCAGTGAGTAGGGCGCTGACCCCATATACCAAGGGTGGCAGGTTCGAATCCACCCCTGGCCAAACTGCCACAAAAAAAAATAGCCAGGTGTTGTGGTGGGCACCTATAGTCCCAGCTACTTGGGAGGCTGAGGCAAGAGAATCAACTAAACCCAAGAGCTGCAGGTTACTGTGAGCTGTGATGTCACAGCACTCTACTGAGGGTGATAAAGTGAGACTCTGTCTCTAAAAAAAAAAAAAAAAGATTTCCTTAAAATTAAATTCAATCAAAACTGGCATCCTTGAGAATTATGAAATGTTTTGTATTCAGAACATTGAAGGCATCAATGTCTGTTATTTAGTCACAATTTACTGAAAAATATAGAAGTAATGTTTATAAATAGACTGTATTTGGATTTTTAAAAATACTACCAATATTTTGGGTCCCCAAACTCTGATTGAGTCTTTTTTACATTAAGATATTTCAAGAACCTTCCATAATAGTTATATATTTAATACTTACTGATTGAGAAGATATCAGGAGGGTAAGAAAACCCTCAAAAATAGCACAGTGATTTAGACTTTTCTATAAGCTTAGTTATGCCATTTAATATTACTGGACACTTTCCAAATATAATGATGCTAGTTGTGATACAATTAATGTTGAGCTGTTCCTTTTTCTCTGTATTTGACCAGCTAATTCTTAGGATCAATGCTAAGCAAAAGCATTACAACCATTATGATTTATTCATTTACAGAGAGATAGGATTTAAGTTTGGGATTATTTCATTGCAATTTTATCTCTTCTAAATGTACAAGAATTTACTGATCAGCAATACATAAGAATTTAAGTGCATTTTAATTACATGGACACAGAAGTGTACATGTTTATGTCTTCTGTGTCTGGTAGGTTCTCCTTTTCATTTTATTATCTTTAATTGCCTAACACTTGCATTCCTATTGTTATTTAAAATCAGGTTCTGAAGAAACAGATTTAGAAACAAAGAGAGTTTAAGAGCTGAGTCATCACATTAGATCTATGTAAGATGACCATCACACAGATTGGTATAAATGGAAGATTGATGTAAATTTATATGTATCTGGTAATGGAGAAAATCAGAATATGATCCACTTTATAGTCAATCGAGTATTTCCCCTTGTTTGTATTAGTCAACTATATTGGGTAAACTTTAAATGGTTTTAAATATGAAAAGGTTTTAGTTTAGATGATTATTTTCTAGAAATACTGTTCAATCTCCCAATTTCCCATAGCTATAATTTCTGGCATTACAGTAACTTGTAACTAATTTACCTTGAAAATATGCATGGCCATTGATATTGGGAAGTATATATATTGTGCTAGAAAAATACTTGCATTATAAGAAAACACATTCATATGGGAAAAGGGGCATCCTTTCTTATACCCCATTATAAGAACATAAGGTAACTATATTTTACAGGACAAACTGAACTCTGATAAAGAAATGTAACAAATTACATCTTAAATCCTAATGTGTGTCTTCTTTTTCTGAATTTTCCTGAGAAAACATATCTGACCTCTATTTCTTCTATGCATGTAATAGATTCTTAGAAAAATGCTACTGGTTTACATGGATACCCCTTAACAGCATATGCTTTAAAGCAATAAAAATTATATATATTTACCAAATAAATAGTAATGAGTAGTATCAACTTTAAACATTTTAGAAAAATTAATTCTACTACAAATTCTGGGCATTGCAAAAGTACTAAAATTTAAGCTATGCCATTTAGAGACAAAGTGTTTTAAGTTTCTAAAATTTTATAAATCATTTTATTAGTATATATCAACAGGCCTATATAAGCAAACTACAAAATGACTGCTTTCCAATAGCCAACATTATGAGTCCAATTTAAATGCTCCCTCTAAATAGTTTCAGCAACGTATAAAGTAGCACATTGGAGCACATTATTTCATGTAATAAAATTTAACTTTTTCTTATTTATATTTAATGACAATTGAGAGTAAGATTTGTGTAGATGATTGTGTGTTAAGTACCTATTTGGTTGATGATAGATTTGCAGAAGTTACAGATCAGACTCCTTATTTTTAGTTTTGTTTTGTTTTACTACCACGATGATTCTGGCTGTTGCTTTCATTGTTATTATTACCGTTTATCAATGTGCTAGATACACACATTTTAAAAATACGTACCTTATTAAAGTGTTAGATATTTTCAAAATAATGGATTTTTTAGTCTCTTTGGTAGTATATTACAGCTAGAAAAAATTGTTGTTTAGCAGTATAATATACCTTTTCTTTAGAGATAACCCATAAATTTTACTCAAATATTGATCTCCTTTAATATATGTAATATCAGCATTTCAGAGAATGTGAAGGTTTTCCCTTTATTACTGAGTCTGTTTTCATCCTCTGACTGTGAATTGCCTCCAAGTTGCCTTTAGATATTTATATTGAGGATATAGTAACACTCAAGTAATGAATAATATGCAAGTACTTAATGTTTATCAATTAGATTATCTCATTTCTTGACTTGGTAGCTCATATTTCTGTTTTCTTACAGACAAATAAGTAATTGTGGGGGTGGACATACCTTCACAGGCTATAAGAACTTCTTAAATATAATTATAAAGAAAAATATTTGTACTTCTGTCATACTTTTATGTCTGCTTTCCATTTCCAATTCTAAGTCTGGCTGATGGTCAGTGTTACTTGTCCCCATAAGCTGCTTGCGGTTCTGGCTGTGTAGTTTTTATTTGCCCATCAGTTTCCAAGAATCTCAAATGTTATCATAAAAGTTACGTGTAGTTAATTGATGAAGGAAATGTTACATCTCAGAAAAGCTCTAAATAAAATGGTGATCAAGTATACGTAGACAAAGAACTTTCACTAGTAAGTGAAGTTAGAAGAATATCAGTAAGAAAGAGTTATGTGTAAATATGGGGGGGGCATAAAGAGGTATCTATACTTACATAGTGAAGTGTCTACATATGTGTTTGTATATGTAAATAAATGTAAACTTGTTTACAGAGAAGGCATTGATATCAATGTAAAATAGAACCTCTGTAGCTGCAATACGGGTATAAAAATTCAACTGACCAGTAAGGAAAGTACTCCCTGGGTCTCCAAGTAGTACAGATAAAATAAACATGACAGTCTAGCATCCCCTCAAGGGTTTTCTTGTACACAGATGCTATGATCGTTTGGACTAATATATTTGGGAATCTAAAAATTTGTCCATTTCACAGATTTAAAAAAATGTCTTCTAGTCCTCAGCTTCCTGGTGGCCATTTCAAATATAACAAAATGACTCTGAGAAACTGATAGCTTTAAGGAGACCCTCAATTCTCAAAGTCTGAGTAGTGGCACCCTTCAGCTATTTATGAGCATAGAACCTGGTATAAAAAAGAGACAATAGTAGTTTAAGGCACCCATCCATATCCCGAATCAGCCTGTAGGTGCATTTTTTCTCCATATGGTGAGGTTTTTTTGTTAATTAACTTTGAATCCTTAAAAAAAAATGAAAATATTTTTATCTAGATGATTTATCATCAATTTCTGTGGTAAAAGACAGAAGCTGACTGGGTCCCCGTTTCACAAGGCAGCGACCTGCTTGTACGGAACCTTACCTGTCATCCTCTTGCAGGTGGACCAAGTCCTCTCCCATTGGCTTCAGGCTGCCTTCTCCCTCACAAAAATCAGCGAAAAGTGATCTTCCTGACACCTCTAAGCATTTGTGTTTCCACCCCAAGAATAAGATCTTGTAAAGGAAGCCACCCCCTAAAGTACTTGGAAAGGAGGACCCTGAAAGAAAAGGAGGACCCCATGTACGTTCGATAAGGAGACCTACCATCAAATTGTCTAGCTGATGCTTAGTTTGTTCAACAATTAAAAGGACAGTGTACCCTCTGAGACTTTGATGTGCCTATTTAATTCATTGTTTAGAAGGAAGGGGGGCTTGTAATAGAAACAAACAGAATTAGAAGATCAGAGGAAGCGTGTGTCACTAAATAAGAATGAAACATTGAGACCAACCGGGAATTTGCTGAAGATAAATTAAAAGCAAAAAGTAAACAGTTTAAGTAAGAAAAAATTAATTAGGTTTCCAAGATGTTTTCAATCAATGTCAATTTATTATTAGCATTAGGCAACAAGCAATTATTATCCTGAGAGCAGTCCTTCCATTCAGTCCCTGTTTCTAATTCCTGACAATACCGTCTTTGGATTTGGTTTGGATCAAGAGTTAACACAGGCTTTCTTCTTCCTCAGACTGGTGGAAATTGGAAGAGAGAAAAAAAACAAATAAAACTAGAGGAAAAATAAATGACTGCATGTATATGCCTGTGTGTGTCTCTTTAGGCTGAGAAACGCTTTCATCGTCTGAGTGTTAGAATCCAATCATAATTTTCCCATCTGCCTGATCATTCTTGGCTTCCACAGTTGCTTCCGCCAATGCTCTTGGTATTCCCCTTTTAAAAATAATGCATTTTCCAATTTGCTTTGCTATTTGCCTGTTGTCTTTATCCCCCTCTGTCCCTTCTTCTCTTGCCCTTCGATATTTTATCTTCTTTTGTCTCTACCTCTCAATGTAAATGATGGTATTAGGTCAGCCGCTGGGAAGGTACTAGAAAAAAAAAAAACGATACCCTATTCCCGGAGTAAGTTCCTGGAGGCATCAAATTAATGAGAATCTCAAGGCCTGTGATTAAAGGGAGAGAGACGATGGTGAAGGTGACTAGAAATATGAAGCACTGATTATTTGTAGCCTTCAGCGTAGGTTCAAACATGAGCATGTGCCTGTACACACTCACACACTCACACACTTACACACACACACACACACACAGGTTGAAAAACCCCACGGAGAAATTACTGTGAGAGATTCTAGATACCTTTCTTGTAGATCCCTTTAGACTTTTAATTTCTCTTTAAAACAGGCCATTTTTTTTTTTTTTTTTTTTTTTTTTTTTGTAATAACTCTGAGAGGCGACTATAAAAGAAAAAGAAAGTAATATCTCCAAAGTCTCATTTCCTGAGAAAATAATGCTTCAAGCAGTATTTTTTAAAATTAGGATGTCATATGTTAGCTATAAATTATATGATTGTATATGTATTTTAGAATGTTTATGGCTCAAGTTGCCAAAAATATACTTTAGGGGTTCTTTTCTCATCTGATGTATTATTCTTTTTTCTTTTATTCAATACATATGGAATTCTAATTGAAACTTGCAGGAATGTGGACATAGGTTCAGCCACAGCACATTGAGACATGCTATAATATCAATGGTAATGATTAAACAATGTAACAACTAGCAAAGCCCAGGCACCAACCGATCAAAGCAGACATTGGCTGAGAACAATTTAGGATTAGATTTGCCAGTGATACCCTAATATACATCAGATTTCTTCATGGATAATGGAGTGGCAGCTACTGGGGTTAGGTGTTGACTAGGAAGTTGGGATAGTAAAACTAACTTCGGTACAGCATTTATGTTAGGCGTTTTAAACTGAATAAACTTACCATTCTTTATTACATCTGACAGATCTTCCAAATTGCTTATTGCACAGAGTATGTGGCTAATGTAAGAATTTTAGATGACCTCTATATGTTACCATATTTCTGATAATAGCGTATTCCATAAACTAATTTCTGTAGTGGTTTAGCTCTATGCTACTAGGGAAAAATCTTATGTTTGTATTAGGTCTAGTGCATTAAATAATTTAAAGTAATTTAGGGATTAGAAGTAATTATTTGTAAGTGATATGATTTTTTTTTTTTATTCACCTTACTTTGGGTTAGTAAGAAAAAATACTAGGGGCTTCTGGTTGCTGCTAGCTTTTATTAATGGAGCACAGGTGGGATTTTATAAACCTATTTGGAAATTTGAATGTTGCAATTAGTGCTAAAGAATAAGTTCCCATTCAGTTATAAATATTTCAATTTTATTGAAATTATATTATTTATTACTGATAATAGTATTATGAAGTCAGTAATTTTATTACCCCTAAAATTGAATTCAGAGGCTGACATATTCTAAATTTTAAATCCCACTGTATTTTGAATAGATATTTTACTACTCAAGGATGAGGAAAGTGTTTATAAGATTGTTCTTGCTTCTTGGAGGAAAAATGTAGTCTATACAAAGAGGCTAACTCATACAGTGTAAGGGAGCTAGTTTACCATGAAGCAGACACACATGGACACATTTGGAAAGGTTTCAATGGATGCAGCAATGGAGGAACTTGTGAATACTCATGGCGATGGTGAGTTCAATCCTTTGCCTCCCTGTTTTTAGTACCAGGGCAACCACTCAACTTCAAAGCAGAACCTGAATCTGAAACAAGTATTTTGCTGTCTTGGACACCACCACGCTCAGATACCATTGCCAGCTATGAACTGGTTTACAAAGATGGGGAGCATGGAGAGGAGGTAAGATGAGCTTCTCACCTTCACCGTCATTCATGACGTAGGGCCACTACTTTACTTTTGTGTACTTACCCCAATTCATGGTCAGATACAGGACCTTGGTAGAAAAGACTTAGTTGCCAAAAGACTTTAAAAAAGAAATTATTCAACAAAGCGACCAATCTTATTGGAACATCTTTCTATTCAGGTTTCCAAGTTCTATAGAAACACCAAGTTGCAGAAGGACAGATACTCAATGAGACTTGTGGACTTTCCTTCATTCTTTTCTGCATTAAACTACAGAAGTCACTGTGGAGACACATGACTACATTAGTTCTATAAGTTAATAAAAGTCCTTGGCTGGGTGAATTTGTCCAAATGGTTTCACAGAAAGATACCCCATAGCTAATGTTTATTTGTATGCTGAAAATTATGTGATATGTACATGAATATATATAAAGATTATGTACTCTATGCAAATAACAATAGATTATAGAAGGTGTGAAAATTGCTGACAGTCACTGAAAATGACTGAAATTTTCACTGAAATGAAAATTGATATAAGGAGCACATATTGATATAAGGAGCACATAGACCACTGTTCTGAAAGTTTCACATTCACTAACTCATTTAATATTCACAAGAACACGATGAGCTGCCCTCCGTTACTCATCCATTTCACATATACCGAATAGTGGCATGGAAAAAAGTTAAATTTACTTGGAGTCTCCCTGTAGTAAATGACAGAGCTAGGATCTGAGTCTAAATAGTCAGTTTCCAGAACCTGTGTTCTTTACCACTAGGGTCTATTGCCGCCTGAGCACACTTTGAATAAATTATAGAAGTTGATATTGAGATATATCCAACCTTTTCATAATGTGTGTTTATAATAATAATAAATATGTGTTTTTTTGGTATTAGTGAATCTTACAGGTAACATTAGGACAAAAAGAGTTAAGGACATTATATTGAAAAACTCAATTTATACAGCTCCTACCTCTTTAAAAAAAAATCTGCACAAAGTTAAATAGGTTTTAAGTTAAAAAAGGAATACCTTTTTTAAAAAAAACTCACATACTAAATGAACAATTATCACTTCACTTATGGTACATTAGTTTGAATGCTGTAATAAATATGTTGTTACAAACTATTTTATTACATCTTCTTCAACCAGCAGAATCTCTGCAGCACAGATTTTAAATGCAGTGGTTTTAGATTTAACCATTGAAGCCAGTATCAATTAAACATTTAAAAAGTTATATGACAAAAATGCAGACTTAAGGTATTCATTGCACAACTTGAACTATTGATTTTTTTTTTTTTAGTGAGGCATAAATCAGCATTAAATTATTTTAAATCTTTACCACCACCAAATTAAAGTAAATGAATGTAAGAGTGACAGAGAATGGCAATCCCTTGAGAATACTCTGGCTGCTTAGATGTTGGCACAACTCAACTACTGAGCCTTACTGTTGTTTATATTTTTTTTTTCTTATTTGGTGGACTTTAATTTCTGAAAGCTTTTGTGTTTGCAAGCTACAATGCCTTAGGGATGTTTTCTCTAGTTTATATCTGAATTTCTCTTGACTTATTTGTTTGTGTAAATGACAAACACTATTTGATAAAAAACTTAAGATTACCCATGGTATTACTAGATTGAATATTTACTTACATTTTAGGATTATTATTATAGGCTTATGTTCAATCCAAGATTGATTATGTACAGACAACAATGCAAAATGCAAAGGCAAATTTAAAGTATGAAAGGTAATAGTTCTGGCATTTGCTTAAAGAAATCTTGTTTCGAAAGTTCTTTATGATAATAAAAGTTACAGAAAACTTTGTGTTTTTTTTTTTTTTTTGTAGCTGTGGCTTCTGTGTTCACAGATGAAGAAAGGAAGTTTTCTGATTGTTTTAGATCAATCTAGAATAATATGTTGTCACAGAAATTTTTTAGCTTTCTGTAGAGTCTAACATCTGATTTTTAGAACACCAGAACTTGGCAAATTGAGATCTCTTTTATAGCAACTCTGTGCAAACTATCAGTTACTGTTGCTTCTTCTGGTCCTATTTTCTTCACCCCCTATTTAGATTGCAGAAGGTCATGAAGATGAGCTAAACATCTGTTCAATTGAAATTGCGCACATTAGGCACGTTCCACGATCCAGGGGCAGCTGCCTGTCTCTATTGTGATCTGTTGCACAGCAATGCATACGTATTTAAGGACAGAACGCACTCACGGATGTTGGCCCGTCCATCTCCCTCCCATCCCATGCGTGCAGATAACTGTGTCAGCCTTAAAAAGGCCTCTGGCTTCCCTTAATCCCAGTCACCTTTTGTAGAAACTTGCCTTTTAAACTCTGACATTTTCATTATGTCTTTCCCCTAGTAAAACACTTGGTGCCACTGTTAACTCTTTCTATAGTATTTTGATGAGATTAGAATGCTGATAACAGAAATCTCATGCTCCCAGACCTTGTGATAAAAAAATCATTAGCTTAGGCTCGGTGCCTGTAGCTGAAGTGGCTAGGGCGCCAGCCACATAGCACCGGCGCTGGGGGGTTCAAACCCAGCCCAGGTCTGCCAAACAGCAATGACAATTGCAACCAAAAAATAGCCAGGTGTATGGTGGGCACCTACAGTCCCAACTATGTGGGAGACAGAAGCAAGAGAATCACTTAAGCCCAAGAGTTAGAGGTTGCTGTGAGCTATGATGCCATGGCACTCTACCCAGGGCAACATAGTGAGACTCTGTCTCAAAAAAAATACATTTGCTTAAATCTTAATAAAGATGACAGATTCTCTTGTTACCCACAGCAACGAATTACTATTGAGCCGGGGACATCGTACAGGCTGCAAGGGTTGAAGCCAAACAGCTTGTACTACTTCCGTCTGGCGGCTCGCTCCCCTCAAGGCTTGGGTGCTTCTACTGCGGAAATATCAGCTAGAACCATGCAGTCAAGTAGGTGTCTCTCTTTGCTTACCTTCTGCCCTTTTTTTCACTAGGAGAAGTTACTACCTTTTACCCTCATCAACAAGCAAACCTGCTAATATGCTTGATAGTTAGTAATCTCTGTGCTAAGAAGCATTGAGCTTTGGCATACAGCAGTGATTTATGTTGGTTTCACATTTGGTTCGAAAATGGACCGTCTTCTCCCCTTACTCAATGGAAAGAGTTGCAGAGAAATTAGTCGACCACCGTGGGTGAGAAGCGGGTGAAAATAATTAGACCAGGCCCTATTTTAAATTTAAAAGGCTGTAAAGCAAAATTAGGATTCAGAACATTGCAAAATAATCATAGGAAGGCTTAGCTCAAATGAAAGAGGTACCAAGAGACAAAACTGTTATCTTTTATAAGCACACAGGTTTTAACTTGGCTAACAAATTAAGTCTTTATTTCATGTATTTGTTTCTACTCAGAGAAAAGCTCAGCTCCTATGACTTGTATCTTTTTAACTCTGCACGTAGTACATGTGGAAATTTGGAATAGTCACAGAAAATCTATATTTGGCCAATATCTACATTTGGACAGATTCCTGTGTTTAGGAATAATGGGGTAACTGCTAACTCATTTGGAATCCTAAATTGTATTTCATTTCCTCAGGTTCGATTTTTTTTTTTTTTTAAACTGCTACCCTTATGCAGAGTAATGTTAATCGCAATGAGGGTTCGTTGTGCCCGGGAAAAAGTGTTTTGCACAAAATATTATTTAGGAGATTGTGTTTGATGGAAAGTTTGGTGGCTTGTAATACTAAATAAGTATCTACAATTCTTCTATAAACAACTATTTACCTTAAAGTGTTTTATGGAGTGATTTTCTTAGGTTTTTGGTGATATTTTATCTGTGCTATTTGACATAGTGACTTATGAAATTGATATGTGTAATATGCATACTTTGACTTTTGTCAAGGATGTTCTGTTGACCTGCTATTTAGACCTATCCACAAACATGAAATTTATTATTTTTAATACATTAATTTCCTTTCATATAAGCAAATTTTCCACCATTTCATTTTTTAATAGAAACGTGAAATCTTTCAAGGTTTTCGGTAATAAAATTCATATTCTCCCTCTTAATCAAAATATGATTATTCATATGAAAAGTATTAGCATCCATTAGTGATTATATTCTATTCCCATAAAATTTCTTACCATTTGAAGATAGAAGCATGTAAATTAATGCACTTTCTGTATGTCTGCTTTGAATTCTGCAGGCAGGCTAATAAATAATAATGTAGAAGATAATTTCATAAAACCAAGCATTTAATTAAAAGAAATTTTACATGCTTCAGTATAAAACTCACTTTCTACATATACATGTATACGTACATAGATATTGAATGGATTTTTATAACCACATCAAAACCTTATCTACTCTTTATTTAAGTGAATGTTTCTAATGGTATCGAATCTATTCTCACAAAAATAGGAGGTCTGAAGGCAGCACAGTGAAAATCAATTGTCATCTTTTTAAAAAGAATTACAAATGAGTCCTTGCTGTTGCATAAACAATTCAATATATTATGAATAATTATAATATATAAACTTGTTTGATAATTTGGGATTTAAGACCCTGTAGTTAGAATCAATAAACATGATATTCATGGGATTTTGTAAATCTTCTTCCAAATTTACAAGGGTGTCCTATGAAGATTTCTTTTTTGTCAGTACAGGCAGCTTTTTATTTTGATTGACTATAACAATGAACACAAGGCACATAAATTACGAAAGACCAATAATCCTCTAAACAATTGGATACACCTGGCCCTCCATATTATTAAGACTTACCAAGTCTAAGTCAACCACCAGACTGCACGGTGAAGTAGGAAACTTAGGATTGCTTTATTCATTCTACTATATATATTGCTTTAAAAAATAATTATGTGTATGTGTATGTATTCGTATATCTTATCCTGCTTGTTTGTTCTTCTTTAGGAACATGTGTTATTAACTTTAAAATAATTTATGATAATGATAGTGTGGTTCTTTGCTGATTTTTAAATTATTATCAAATAATGATACATTTGGAAAACTTGATGGAAAATAATTGTTCAGAAACTGACCAGTTTTAGAATGGACAGTAAGAAAGTATTTCTTTTAACTCTAATGTAATCCCTACTTTATTTGAATAATTATGTGCAAAGTGAAAGCAATTATGCCCACAAGTCGTATCTTTTCCAGATGATTCTTGATTTAAAAAAAAAAAAAAAAAAAAAACTTATTTGTAATGGCTATGTTATTGACATTTTGTAAGGGATAGATGATTATTATTGATTTTTACCAAAATGTGCTGGTGGGATCTAATTCTTCACTAGCAATGGTGTCTCAAGAAGAGTTATAATAAAAAAAGCTGAAAGCTGACGTAGGGTAAGTACAAGTTACAGTCAGAATCAACAAGCCTGACATTACCCTCTGGTAGGTAAATCTTGAACTCCGCATTTTCATCCTTTATTGATTCTGCATGCTCGCTGTATATGGGCTATGGTCAATGTTAGGTCAACACTTTTCATTAAAACTGGTCAGGCATACTCAGTTTTTTCTAGAAAGAGTAAACTCTTTTATGGGTTTTGTGGTTTTAATTTAATTAATTAATTGACTTTTTAATTGGAAGTGGAGGAAGGACACTAGCAGTTATTATAACTTGTCATACTTCAGAAACCTTTCACAAACGAATACTGTAGGTATATAAATCAACCTCCTTCTAGAGTAGAAGTGAAGGCTTGGAACAAGTCCTTGAAGCATCATAAATAAAAACATATTAGCACTATTTTCAGCTGTTTTGAAGCTAAGTAGTCAGTATAGTGGGGGTGGGGGATACTGAGGGATTGGTTTAGAAGAACAATTTAAATTGCAGGTAGGTAATTTTATTTGAGGCTCTATTACCTCAAGGTTTCATTTCCCCCCATCCACTATTATTTTTGGTCATTACAATTGTTTTTGGTCATTTACTCATTATTATTTGTTTTTGGTTTATTCATATTACTAAGCCAAGGTACATAAATTTATCTTTAAAATTTAAGTTTCAAAGCCTTATTTTTGTTTTGTTACCCTTATTGTTCGTTTATTTATTTTTGCCTTTTCTTTTGTTTTATCATTTTTTTTTTTCAACCACTCCTGTCCTTTCACTTAAATCCTCCTTTAACTCACTACCAAAATAAGAGCCGTCAGCTCCTCCTCAAGACATTAGTTGCACCAGCCCAAGTTCCACTAGTATTTTGGTAAGTTGGCAACCTCCACCAGTGGAAAACCAGAATGGCATTATCACTGAATACTCCATCAAGTACACAGCAGTGGATGGGGAAGATGACAAGCCTCACGAGATTTTGGGAATTCCTTCGGATACTACCAAATACCTTTTGGAACAGCTGGAAAAATGGACTGAATACCGCATCACTGTGACAGCCCATACAGACGTCGGCCCTGGCCCTGAGAGCTTGTCCGTGTTGATTCGAACCGATGAAGATGGTATGTTGCCTCCGCTACGTCAGTTTCACCCTCTGACACAATCTTGGTCTGCTGTCTTTTGATAGGCTAACCATAATCCATTTTTCTCTGCTCATCTTTTTACCCAGCATTGCTGTTACTTCAATATTTTTGCCAAAGACCTGTCTTTGCTACTGCCTGGGCATTTTTTTTTTTCTTTTTTTTCAATCTCAATGCAGTAATTTGCCTCTCTTTAAAAGAACAGCGTGCTTCTCTGGTCTTATAATCCAGACCCTCTCTATATCTTCACCTAAAGTCTTCCGTGTTTTTCTTGGCTTTTTGTAGCATTTTGAAGTGAACTTTTTAAAACCTGTCTTCTTGTCTTTTTGTGGGCTTTTTATCTTACATAAAATTTCAGAGACACTGATGCTCGACATTCGATTTTTGGCATCTATTGTATGGAATACCTTTAATATAAGAAAAAAAGAAGATAATCCATATAATCAAGAATCTTTTTATTCTGCTATTAAAAAAGAAACCTTTAAAAGAAACAACGATCAACAGCCAGTTTTTGTTATTATTTCAATGCTATACCTCTTTGTGCTTTCATGCTTTGAACCTCAAAGCATCTTCCTTGGCTTTTGTACATTTTTTACATGTTTTTCTATTTCTCTGATACTCTTTTTTTCTTCCATTTTTTCTTTTTGCATTGGTCATGTTTTTTGATCTTTTCTTACAAGGTAGAGCAGATTGGTTAAGCATTTTCATTGGTTGAAAATGTTTGTATTCTTCAAAGGAAACATAGTGTGTCTACCCATTTTTTTAAAGAAAAAACTAAGTAAAGAAAATGCAGAAAATGCTCTGACTGGGTGGGACAAGTGCCTATAATTTTCTTTTATCCAATGATGTTGTTCCAGTTCCTAGTGGTCCTCCTCGCAAAGTCGAGGTAGAGGCTGTCAACTCAACATCTGTTAAAGTCTCATGGCGCTCACCTGTGCCAAATAAACAGCATGGCCAAATAAGAGGATACCAGGTGCATTATGTGAGGATGGAAAATGGTGAACCCAAAGGCCAGCCCATGCTGAAAGACGTCATGCTGGCTGATGCACAGGTAAGCCTCTGAAATTATATACCTATGTTTTTAGATAATAGGCCTTACTTTTAGGTTTTTAACGTTCAAAAAAATTACAGTCGATGTGTATTTATCTTTTCAATCATAGTCGCCATCAACTTAAGAGAATTATAACAAAATAACACTCAAATATGATTGAAAATATGTTATTGTTTTTTAAAATATAGATATTCAGCTCTTTATATCTGAGTTTGCCTTTTAGAGTTTAAAAAATGATCAACTTAGTTAAGTCAAAGGGAAAAATTATAAATTGCAGTTTTGTTAATGGTATCTATTTTCTGCCATGCTAAAACTACTTGGAACTAAGTTGATCTAACTCCCAATGGTGTGACTTCTTTCATTAAAACCCAGACTTTTTTTATTCATGGAAAGTTATCCATGTAGTATATTTTTGTTGTATATTTCTATCAAGTCACATATTTGATGAAAGTAATTAATTGTTTCATGTCGAAGAAAAATGAAGATAATAACAATAAGAAAAATTAGAGTTTACCAGACATAAAAGGGTGCCCCATGTTGAGCCAAGTTAAGAAAAGTACAAGTAATGACTAATTGAGTATGTAAGAAATTTTATTGGTGGTTAAGGCCATGGTTTCAACCATGGTATCACAACTTGGTTTTTTAATTAAAACAGTGCTTTGAAACTTTTTCAATTTTTTTCAGAACTTGGAGGTTATTCAATGTCAGTCCCACAATAATTCCATTTATATTTCATATATTTTCCTAAAAGGAGGGGGATATTTCATTTTATAATTGCCATGTTAGGAATTATCCATAACCTGTGGAATAGCTTCCCTTGCTGTGACAAATGGTGATGGATATGATAAATATTAGAGTGCTTTACTTACCCAGCAAATTGATGGCTAGACAGGGAAATGGATGGCATTGGTAAAACCATTGTAATCTATTTTAAATGGAAATGTCTCTCTTTGTGTGAAAATGGGAAAGATTATGAATCAAGTTAAAAACTGCTGCAACACACATCAGCCAGTTTAACATTCTTATAGGTGAAAATCTGAGAGCATGAAATATCCCTGTGGCTATAGGGAAGTGTTTACCTCCAAAGTCTTAAATCAGCTTACAAAAGTTCTTATATTTCAGTTTTGAAACATTTTAACTAAAAGATATGGATTTGTGGTTCACCTATCTACCCCCAACCTAGTTCTATGGTTTTGGCCTAAGAAAACTTCTATAAATGTAGGTAGAGATTGACAGCATCCCTTCAATGCCAGGAAAAGGTCATTGACTTAATTTTTATAAACATTTGTTTCGTAGTGCTTCTAAAAGAGACAGTTCTCATAGTATAAAATGAGCAAAGCCATTAGTGCTATGTTGTAAGTCTGCAATTATGAAACAGAAAACAATACTTCCATAATGCTTTGATGCCTTTCCATGGTTCTTAAATGTTATACATGGAAAAACTGTCATTCTGTCTCCATTTTCATTGTGAAGTACGGTAGATAATGGAGTTCTATAACAGTGCATATATGCCAAGTACATTAAACGGTAATACTTTTCTTCTCTCTTCTGCTCTGGCTTTTCTTATTAATTGCTGATTTTCCTTATGTTTTATTGGTCTTGTCCATCTCATTTGTTCTATTTGACTATTCCCTGAAATTTCATTACATCTCACAGTACTTCATTTGGGCTATAAGATTCCAATATAATGAATGATATTAATTTAAATAGTGACTTGAATTAATTATGCAGCCTAAGAAATAAGTCAAAATAAATGTCATAAAGTATATGATTAGAAAAATAGCTTTTTTGCTTTGCCTTATTGATTTATTTCAGTGAGCTGTACATTAAGAGAAATATTAGATAATTTTTGTGATAAAAGTAATAAAACATATTTAATTTGACTTTCTAATCAAGGATGGAGGTGGCAGCAAGACACATTCTTTGGAATTGTATTGTACACACTGTTTCAATTGTTTATTTTTTTCTATTTTTTTAATCAAAGGAGGGCATCATTGCCTTTATAAGGCTACAAATATCTCTTCATTTCTTTTTATTTTGTCCCCCTCCTTCTTAATCTCAATCAGTGGGAATTTGATGATACTACTGAACATGTGAGTAATTTTCAATTGCTTTGTCAAAAAGCAGACTATATATGCTCGTTTTTCCTGATATCCTTTTCTTTTGCTTATTTTATGTTTTGTCATCACAGTTTGCTTACATGCATGAACTAACAAATTATTTTTAAGTTATCTTCACTGTGTGGTACACTTATTATTTTGATGTTTTTTGAAATGAGCATGATGCTATTTGTTGCATAAGAAACGTCATGGGCTTGTGGGATTTGTTTTGATGGCTGCTACTAACTCTGCCTTATGACACAGTCAGTGGAGGCATACTTTAAATGGAGGCATTGCAGACTGGAGATGTCAACTTGTTTGATGTAGGCTGCTCGTAAATTCTACTCCAGGATTACATATCCCTTGGATAACATATCCCATAGATCTGGCACTGATTTACTCTATCTAGAATTGGCTATTCTCTGTTGTACCCAGCAGGTTTGAGTACAATTGAATGGATCATGCTAAGAGGCAACAAATATCATACTGAGAGAGAAATGGTTTTAAATATTTGAGTGAGAAGTTTATGTTATTTCTTAAGAAGCTCTCATATATGTGGTCCTGTGGAAGGCATATGATGTGACACCTACCTTCTACGGGGTCACAGTCTAGGTGGCTAAAGGGAAAGAAGAGTTCTGAAGAACTTCAGAAAATGCAGAAATAGAAGTGTCCTAAACTACAATGAGTAATGCATTAGTAAATGAATGAGAATGTCTATGAACTATGAATTAACTAATGTCTCTAAACTATGAATTGAGAGGCAGTGATCTAGGACAGTAAAAACGTGAGGCTTAGTTGAGAATTTGGGGGATGACTAGAGATTAAATAGATAAAATGACGTGTGTACACACAAGTGTGTATGTGTATGTGTTGGGGAGTTGGAGGTGGGAACATACTTCATTAAAGTTGAACCCAGCAGAATCAGTCACTGGGGCAAGTGAGTGTGTGATATAGTCAGGTGACAGCAACTTGGCCAGTCTTACACAAACTGAGGCTTCATTTAAGTAAGTTTGTGGTAAGTACAGTTAGAGGTAAATTATAATATTAGGAAAACATGAGGTATCAAGCCAAAGAGCTGGTCATTCTTTTACTCTTCTGTACTAGAGAATTATTGAAAAATATTAAAGAAAGAAATGAGATAAAAGTTGGTATGAAGGGAATCTTTCATTCAGTAAACACGTATGTATTGCCATGGCACAGGGCTCTTGATGGAATCTTAATAAAGACATACGAATTATCAATTCTCAGTTTTCATGGAATTGGCAGTGCAAAAATGCTTTATACATTTATTTGACTATGATCTATAGCAAGAAATACATTATATGTCATGATTCAATACACATATACTACAAAGACTTAATTAAAATTATATAAAATAACACTTTAAATATGTAATAAAGTCTAACATTTTATATTCAAGCCTATTCCATTTTTTATTTGTTTAAATGCTGGTCTGACTAAAATTGATTTCATGATGTACTAAATGGTGATTATCTGTAATTTAAAAACCAGTGTCTTAATGGATAGAGAATAAAAAGGTAGCGAATACAACAGCAGGTAAAAAGAGAGATTTTACTATGTAATTCAGTCAAGAAGCAGTGAAAATTCAGCAGAGTTGAGGCAACAGAAATGAAAGAGGGATAGTTGTGATTAATAAAATTGACAAAAACATGCTGAATAAGAACTTGAGGAAGAAAAAGAGGTCAAACATACTACATAAGTTCTGCAGATACATTAGCACTCATTAAAATATGAAAGTAAGATGCACTCATTTTAATGAGTGCTAATGCATCTTACAAGGGTACATGTGAAACTTAGTAAATGTAGAATATAAATTTCTTAACACAATAACTAAGAAAATGCCAGGAAAGCTATGTTAACCAGTTTGATGAAAATGTGTCAAATAGTCTATAAAACCAGTGTATGGTGCCCCCATGATTGCATTAATGTACCCAGCTATGATTTAATTAAAAAAAAAAAAAAAAAAAATGAAAGTAAGGGCAGTGCCTGTGGTTCAAAGGAGTAGGGCCCTGGCCCCATATGCCGGAGGTAGCGGGGTCAAACCCAGCCCCGGCCAAAAACTGCAAAAAAATAAAATAAGATAAGATAAGAAAGTAAGGAGGGAGAGTCAGCTTCTGGGAATGACTTTTAAGTTAAGTTGAATTTGAGGTATCACTGGATAGTCATAGGATATTTACAGTGAATATATTTGCCACTAGAGCTCAAACGGGAAGTGAGGGTTTGGGGATAAATTTGAGTCAGAGGCAGAAATAATTATTTAAGGTTTGGAAATATGCAGTTTGTAAGACTGGAGACAAATGCAACAGACTAGAGAGAAATGACTTTGATGGAACCTCAAGAATGCCAGCTTGTCACAGGCTGGTACAAAATGTAGCGTGGAGATGGGACAGGAGAGGACCAGGAGACTGCGGCTGTGGCCCTACTAACAGACAGCCATCTCGCAGAGGTACTGAAACCACCAAAGCAGGGTAACCACTGCTTAAAGAAAGAAAATGTAACCGGTAAGAGGAGGTGATCGTGGCACATAGAATGGCGTCTACTGGAGACGCTACCACTGCAGAGGACTTGGCTACCTTCCCACTGTGTTAACTCATGGTGTTCTGTGACAGCCTTGGGTGACAGGGCACATGCATGTGAGGTCAATGCAAATTTTATGAATTATACATAGAAGGCTCAGAGTGTGTAAAATTTGTTGATAGAACCAATTCTTGCTTCTTTTTCCTGCTAGCCTCACCTACCTTTTAGCAGTAATCCAGGGGCATGTGAGAGGGACTTTGGGAACATTAACATTAGTATTTTCTCATCACAGTTTTTGGAATAGCCAGTAGCGTAGGGCTACCATAATTTAATATGCTGCTTTCAGGTAGTTTCCTTGGCTTTTGTATCCTCTGAAATGTAAGTAAAACCATCCCAAGGTCATAGACATAAAACATCTCTCTCAAATAATCCATTTATCTGGTAGAATAAAATTTCCAGTGACTCTTCAGGATGACATCTGAAATTCTTGAATTTCCATAATTATCATATTCCTACTCTCTTGAGAAAGCACATTGCCAACAGTTATCATATTTGGAATTGGCTTAAACAATTGAGTTCAATGACTTGTAGTACAGCCTTGCTTAAAAATAAAAAAGAAAGAAAAAGAAAAGCCAGTAATACTGTATTCCACACAGTACAGTCTCTTCACTTAACACCTTGTTTTTAGATTTGGAAGATAATAACACTATATATTATCTTAAATTTACCTATATTCAATTTGAAAACATAACTGTGTCAAAAATCCAAAAGGGTTTTTATATCACTGTTGTTGTGTGTGTTGGGGAAGGGGGGAAGAGGGGCCATGCAGCTTTTAAGGAAACACCAGAACAAGTTAATAGCCAATACTCTACAAGAATCATGCCACCTCCAATTTAAAGGAATAGACAAAGATCTTTGGGTCCCATAATCACTACAACTTTGTTCCCTTATTAAAAGAAAATGACGAGTTTTGGTAGTTTGTGACATGTAACATTTTATAAATAGAATTGATTGAGTACACATTAGTTACCTGGTAAAATGCAAGTTCTGTTATTCTAGTCTTTGGTTGTATGCCATGCTTTCTAATTTGCCAGAAAGTTCTTCTCAATGCATAATGATTTTTGTTCATAGCCCTCCAGTTTGCCAGTATGTTCCTGGAGTCCTAGGAAAGTTCTCTGGCTCTCAGTATTTCTAGGTCCAACATCAACCATGGGGCATAATACTTAGTGATAAAGCAGACTACACATGCACCAGCCCCATCCGTGTCTGTGGACCCAGCTACAGTGGTTACATATGGTGAGCTGTTGGTATCACAGCTGGTTCATGGAGGGCTCACTGTGAGCCAAGCGTAATTCATTCAATCCTCCAGTAACCCTATTGGGTCTTTATTATTATTCCAACTTTCAGATGGGAAAGGAAAGGCATAGGAGGGCAAATTCACTTGCCTTGGATTACCAAACTAGTAAGGGAAGGCAAGTTTAAGTTCAAAAATTCATGAGTTATGGCTTCAGATTTCTCGTTTGTAACTTCCTTCAGAGCTGCATTTTAAGATGCCTGAAACCCTCCCACCCTTCAGTGTCAGCATGAAAACACACCTCCACAGCATGAGCTTCAGGCATGATGCTCCCGGTGCTCAGCATGGCTGTCAGGGATGCCCAAGCATGCACAGAATGAAAACAAATTGGCTTGTTTTTCCTCCAGAGCATCCGTAGCATGTTTTGAATCAGTGTTATTCTGTTGTGTCGTTTTAGGACATGATCATTTCTGGGCTACAGCCTGAAACATCCTACTCCCTCACTGTCACAGCCTACACCACCAAAGGAGATGGTGCTCGCAGCAAGCCCAAACTAGTGTCCACCACGGGGGCAGGTAATTATGTCTGTGCATGTATTTGCTGTGAACAATAATATGTATACTAACTTTCCAAATAATTTCAGTGGCTTCTATCATGATTTTATTATGATAAAATCAGAGGAAATAATGCACTGTGGTTAACGTTCATATATTTTAGTTCAGGAGAAGAGCAACAGAGTTCAGGGAAGAAAAATTATGCAAATATATACTTTGTCCAAAGTATTCAATCAATCATTCAACAAACATTTTTAAAGCACCTGTTATGTGTCAGGCACTATTCCCAGTGCTAGAGATACAACAATCAACAAATCAGAAAAAGAGTACTCTCATTTCATGAAATTTGTCTTGTGAATAGGACTAAATAAGTAAGACACGAATAAATGAGTATATAATGAAATGTCAGGAAGGGATGGATTGAAAAGTAAAAGTCTGTAGGCATAAAGGATTCGGAAGCCTCTGAGTGCACTGAGAAGGTCTCTTACAGGAAGTGTGTTCGAGCTGTGGCTTGAGAGATGTGAGGAGAAAGTCCTGTGTGGGTCTGGAGGTCAGGCCTGTAGGCAGGACAGTCACACAGCAGGTTCAGCCTCCCCCAACAACAAATCCTTTTAGAAGAGCTGCCATGTTGAACTGGGTTCATGATTTATCCTTGTCATTTTCTTCTCCTGACCCATTGCTGTGGGGATTCTAAAGAAGCCAAATGGTGCAAAAGATGGGAAACAGAAAAGAGAATTAAAAAAGCAGGAAAGCTAACTTGTACAAAATTGCTCCTTTCTGAAGAACAAAGCTTCTTCAGTGCTCTTTATGGTTAGGTTGGACGGCCACATCAAGAAAAACCAGCACGAAGGAAGAGCTGGGATTGTGCAAGCAGTAAATTAAGAGATAATTACAAAAGGAATCTGCTCCAGTCCCTGTATATAGCAATCTCCCACAGAACACTTAAACTATGATTTGATTTACTCCTCCTGAATCTCTTCTCACACAGATTTTCAGGAACACACCTCTATGTGAAGGCATAAAGTAAAGAACAGCTGTGATGTTGAGCACCCTCCTGGGTGCCGTGCGCACTGCCGAATTTGTCTAAATGTCGTAAGATTTGCCTTGCTCACTTCCTGCCACCTGGAACTGCCTCAAGCAGCAGAATTACGGATGGCAAAACTCCTTCAAGCCAGAGTCTTCTGGGCTTTTTTATTTTTATTTTTTTGGAGTACCGTTGTATCAGGCTACTTTAGTGCCCCAAATAAGAGATCCGTATTTAATGATGATGGAACCATTATCTATTGGAACATAGACAACAATGGTTTGAACTCTTGAAATAGAATCTGAATGGAAGAAAATACATTTCCTTCATTCACATTTATAATGGCATCTTAATAAGCCTGAAATGTTGTATGGGATGCATCGAATTTCTATTGTCCATAAGGTGGGGGTCTCGTAATGATGAGAAAGTACATTTATAGCCAAGAGATGTGAACCCCAGAGAAGTGAATGGTTTTGTCTATTTCAATGTTTTTAAGACGAGCTCTTCACTTTTTAGTCACCGTACAGAAGTTTATTTAGAATTATGAATCTTATCCATAAGATTCAAATATAGAATTCTTTTGGAATTTCCATTCACAGTTTCAGATCTTTTTTAATCAACAGAGACTTGGGTGTTGAGAAAGCAAATGCTTATAATTTAGATGCCTGCACATTCACTTTCTTAAGACCTCCTCGGGAGCCTGGGATGAAGGTGGGAGAATTGGGATTTATAATCCCTGTCAGAGAAAATATCTACTTTTCTTTTGTATAAGCATTCTCTACTTATGGTTTATCCCTATGCAATTAGTGAATGTATCAATTTGCTTTGTTTTATATACTATTTTAAAAAATCCTTATAATTGTGTGTCTGTGAAGAATTACTGAGTTTATCTCACAGATGTGAGCTCCTAATAACCACAATTATAAGGGTATTTAGTTATAGGTTCCACAGAGAATACAGAAATTCTCAAAAAAATTTATTGTAATAGTAAAATTTCTGATTGTGGGATAGGTTTGTTTATTCTATGTTGTTTCTAGACTCTGTAAGCAATTATATCTTTGAAACAAGAATACTGGTCATAATTTAAATAATCCATGTGAGATTCTTATAACCTAAAGGATGCTTCTAAAGAAAATATTGGCTTTTATGTTTCAAAGATCATGACATGTTCACAGTTTCTTCGTTAATACTCCCATTGTTTGGTATGATGATAATTGGTCTGTTGCCTGAGGCCTTGAGGTTAGAGGCAACCAGAAGATTCCCTGGTTTGACATTTTCTGTGTATTTTTACATGAATTCCAGTACTATACTGAGCAGCTATGTTTAAGGATGATCAAAAAATTACTGTGACATGGAGAATTTGGAAATAACAGGCTTAGTCCAGCCAATTATGGTTTTTGCTGCTTTGGTACTAGGTTAAATTCAGGCTAAATTTAGAACCATTGGGACTGAGTGCCTTGGTTGATCTCCAGGGATTGCTGTTGGCTAAGAAGTAAAGGGCATCTGTACCTATGTACCATTTCTGAAGTCTTAAAAGATTGTTAAAAGGAAAGAATATAATAAAGGAATAAGAAAAAGCAAATGGGAGAACAGTTTACATGTCACAATATAAATTAGAGTTAGCTTATTTGCTTTTTAGCTGGGCCTCTCCATTTGAATACGTTCACTAAGACACTGCTTAAAAATGACATCAAAGAGTCAAACACTCTTTCACCTTGTCAGCCCTCACACTTCAATGCTAGAATAAGCAGAACCACATAATAAGTAGGGCCCACACAATAACCCTATGTATTAGAAACCTTGAGCCAGACTACACATACGGAATAGTCCACTCTACCTCTTTATTTGCTCAGCTAGAGTATGTGTGTGTTAGAGGACACGGACTCCGCTGGCTCCTACCTTTATATTCACACTCAAAAATCTGTATGTGAGTGTATAAGTCTTTGCACAAAATGAATGGTTGGTAAATATTTCATACATGTAGACTTTCTGGAACCCAGAAAGGGAATAGGTTTCATTGTGAATAGGTAGAGTTTAGGAGAAATCTTTTTAACCATATATGCAATGATGTAGAATTCACCTCATTCCTTTTCCCTGTTTTATTCTACCCATTACTTCCTGGATGAAATATCACTACTGTCTGAAACCCTTAGCCACCACGATACTTAAGCCACATCCATTATTTCCACCAGTCACACATTTCTGGACATTTTAGGCATCACTTCAGGTGGCCACCCTCTCTGAAGTGGTATTGGGAGTTCTTCCTCAAGCAGCCTCAGTGTTCATTTCTTTACTGAATTGTCCACTTGTACATCCTGGTGCTCCAAGGCTGGTTGTCACATGATTTTCAGGCTTAGTAAAACTTCTGCCCAGGGAAAAGAATGCCTGTTGTAGGTTTGGCAATCAGAGCAGACTGAGATGCTCCTGGCACAGTGGGGAAAGCCAGTGGGTCAGAGAAGCCCACAAGTCTTTATATACCAAAACAGGAAAGGTCAGGTCATGCTAGCATTATAAACAAAAGGCATGCTCTTAGCTCTAACCTAAGCTCTGATTCCCACAGAAAAATAAATGTACACTTTCATAAAGTCAGAGGATTTTTTCTTAGCGTATCAGTTTATATATTTCTCCAAATTTGTACCATAGCAATATTATAAAGTGAAACATCAGATAATAGTAACATACTTACATACAACTTACATATACTATCATAATGCAATCTATATTTGTGGTGGTCTATATCAAGAAATTAAGTATATTTATTTACCTTAGCTTTATGTGCATCTTATACAAATAAGATGCGTATGTGCATACTATTTTAAAGATCCTTGGAACCAGAATTTGGAAAATTTTAATGAAAAACAGCCCAGGTGCCCATAGACCAAATAATAGATGAACGAATTGTGGCATATGTACACCATGGAATACTATGCAGTCACAAAAAAAAAAAAAAGATGGAGACTTCACATCTTTTATATTTACCTGGATGGAGCTGGAACATATTCTTCTTAGTAAAGTATCTCAAAAATGGAAAAAAAGTATCCAATGTACTTAATACTACAATGAAATCAATATATAATCAGCTACACATTCATATAATGGTAAAACATAACTATAGTCCAGAAAGTAGAAGGGAAGATGAGTGAGAGGAGAGGGGAGAGGGGAGATAGTAGGAGGGAGGATATTTGGGGGGACCTCACTTAACATGTATTATGCAATGGTACATTTCAAAACTATTAAGAAAAGAGTATAATTGTGATGGATGTGTTACTTATTTCAATGTAAGCATTTCACATTGTATATCAAATCAGTACACTGAACCCCATAAATGGATCAATGTACAAAGTTATGATTTAATAAAAACAAAACAAAATTAAAAAATGTATTTAATAAAATACTTTGTGTCTGGAGAATGTTGAAAATTAATATTTACATCTCCAGCCATTAATTTTAACTGAGTTTCATTTATTGAAGGATATATTCTCTTCTGAAAGTGCCATTATATGATGCATTTTTCTCAGCACAGACTCAAGTATTTAATCCTTGACACCATCATGGACATTTTCGTGGACAAATCATATAAATGGTATATAAACAGAAAGGAGAATTGAATTAAAGATGTCTGCCAATGTTTACCTTTCAGTACTATTTTAAAATTAAAATAACTATAAATACATTTAAAATAAAAACATAGGATAATCCAAACACTCTCCAACTTACAAGCGGAGTTTGGTCTGAAAGTAGTAATTGGTTGAGATCTCTGGATGCATTTTTTCCTAAGGAAGAACAAGAATGCAAAGGTTTGGTTCCTAGGTGGGCCTTTAATGCACATATTTTATATGTATACAACACACATGTTATAGAATTGCCATTAGAAACATTAGGAACTATTTTTTTCATACATGGCATGTTAGCAGAGTTGCATAAACTCATATGAATCCTTCCAGCCTCTGAAACAAAATCATTACCCCATTGGTTAAGAATAGAAATCTCTTAATGAATATGTTCTTGAGCAGAGCACATGCCCACTTGGGTCTAAACTTAGAAATATTAAATGAAGAATTTAATTGGATAATTTGTGCATTATCACATTATCTTTCTAGTGCTTTTTTATCTTTATCTATATTCCCATGATACTATTACTTACAGCCTAATCTCCCATAACAGTAAACTTTCCTCCCTTCCTGCCACCTTTCTTTCTTCTTTCAATTAATTTGGTTTAGTTTTGATTCTGACAGTACTATCTTCTCTGTCCCTCATTTGGACCATTTCCAAGGAAACCCTTCACTCTCTATTGTTTATCAATGCCCTTCTCTATGGATTGCAGGAATAATTGCTCTCTATTAATACAAAAATATGTAATAATACAGCAAATGAGTGGCTTAGACTCTTTACATATTTAAACTAAAAATAAATAGACTCTATACTACGAGAAACCAGTCCCTTACCACAAAAAGCTTAATGGTCCAATTATTAATAATTATAGTTAATCATAATAAAACATAAAGCGTTATGTTAAGACTTCAACATTAATTTTTTACTTGCCATTCATACCAACATGTGGTAGGTCTTAATATATTAATAATTCCCATTTTATAGATGAAGAGATAGATGAGAGTGACAGATACGGGTAGTAAAGTTAGACAAAATGCACAAATTAGAACCATAGTAAATTAAGGGAACATTATTTTGTACTTTTAAAGAAAACTCTTAAGGATTATAATAATACAATAAAGCATTTAAGCTATGGATTCAGATAGAGCTGGATTTGCCTTGTTTCTTGTTACACACCTGACCTTTGACAGTGGCTACTTTTCTGGGCTTCATTTTCTTTTTGTAGAAAATGGAGACAAGAATAACTAATCAGAGCATGCATTGAAGAGTCACAAGTGCCCATCAGATGAAAACACTGTGTGCATGTTCCTAACACAGAACCTGGTACATTGCATGTACTCCCCTAATAAATAATTATTATTATTAGCTGTATCTAATTGAGTAATCTTTATTTAGATTGATTTCTCAGTGGATGCATCTTCATATGTAAAAGTTTAAGATGTGAAGTTGTTAAAAACTTCCCTTAAATTGTTGTTTCGATAGTAACTTCTGTTGTGTGTCTCCAAAGGGGTTGGTGGTGTACCCAGAGATGAAAACAGGAGAGCTTCAGGCTAAATTTAATGAAAAGGGACTAAGACCCGCCTGGGCAAAGAGAGAGGCTACAGTGGGGATAGTTGGAAGCTTTTTTTTGTACTTGGCATAAGGGCGGGAAAGTTTACAGTTGCTGGAAGGCTTAGGCAGCCTAGGGTCTTTTCAGCGGAAGTCTTAGGGCAGGGCCAGGCAGGCCTTCTGTTCTGGAGGGGATGTAGAGGAGGGGTTCAAGCCCCTAACAGTGTCTGTAATCAAATTCTGGAATCTGAGCTACTACCTTATTAAAGTAAGAGAAGGAGCATATTTTCACAAAGTATTGCTTTGTGAAAAGTATTGCTTTTATTTTTATTCTTATAAGTAACAAAATGAAAATACCCCTAGTGTGCAACCCTTATTTGGTAATGACTGAAACAAGAACATTGAATTGGTTGGTCTTATCATTCCATTCTGTGTGCTCCAGTTCCAGGGAAACCCAGGCTTGTGATTAACCACACTCAAATGAATACTGCTCTCATTCAGTGGCACCCCCCTGTGGACACATTTGGACCCCTTCAGGGCTACCGTCTCAAATTTGGCCGCAAGGATATGGAACCACTCACTACTCTGGAGTTCTCTGAAAGAGAAGACCATTTCACAGCCACGGACATCCACAAAGGAGCATCATATGTCTTCAGGCTTGCAGCCAGAAACAAAGTGGGCTTTGGGGAGGAGATGGTGAAGGAGATTTCTGTTCCAGAAGAAGTGCCAACTGGATTCCCTCAAAACCTTCACTGGGAAGGGACGACTTCAACCTCCGTGCAGTTGTCTTGGCAGCCGCCTGTCCTGGCCGAGAGAAACGGTGTCATCACCAAGTACACCCTTCTGTATAGGGATATCAACATCCCCCTTCTCCCAACGGAGCAGCTTATTGTTCCAGCTGACACCACTATGACACTCACTGGCTTAAAACCAGATACCACATACGATGTAAAAGTACGTGCTCACACGAGCAAAGGGCCCGGGCCATATAGTCCCAGTGTCCAGTTCAGGACACTGCCTGTGGATCAAGGTAGGATTTGTCTGCTTATGGCCTTCCTCCTTTAAAGGAATGTCAGTCTTTGGAAATCAGTATTTTGAAGCTATAAATAACTGATCGGCCCATTCATATTAATAGGTTCAGCAAAAACAAAAAGGTAAAGTATGTAAAACTTAATACATATTGGACGCCTTAGATTTCAGTTATAGAATGCCAAGCAAGTCTGGCTGACAGCACTCCAATATCCTCAGGTAAGGAAAATACAAAATAGTTGGCTGAATTGGAGAAAAAGGAGAGATCTTTATGAGAATGGGGTATTAATATGAATGCTTTAAACAGGTAGGCAAAATCATACTTCTCTCTCTGATCAAAGGCAGCATCTGTACATAGCCCTATGGTCCACGGTGGAAAAGGACAGGACATTTGTTTTTAGGAATAGTTTAAATACACTGTTTTTCCTTTTCCAGCAGTGTTTGCAAAAAATTTTCATGTCAAAGCAGTAATGAAGACTTCAGTGTTGCTGTCCTGGGAGATTCCAGAGAATTATAATTCCGCCATGCCTTTCAAAGTAAGTTGTTTTTTAATTTCTAAGAAATCACAGGTAAAAGTACGAGGGGACTATTTTTCTGGGTATGTTATTTACAGAGCACGTAGGCCACCTGGAGCTGCTGCATGTACTTACTATTCTCATTTGTGACTTGCACGGAGGAGGCTGAGTTCCTTTGGCATTGTGACCTTTCCACGCTAAAGAAGGATAGGAGCTCAAACACAGGGCTAACATTACTGGTTACCTCTATCTTTGAACTTGAACTTTTTACATTTTAGCCAGTGTTCTTTGTTTTTCTGCCAGAGAATGAACTTTGCATGGTTCTTGTCTATTTATAATGCAATATCCTGGGAGCTTTTGAATTTCCTTGGTTTGAATTCTTGGCACATTTAAAACTCTGGCTTGCCATTGTGACATATTGAAAAATGTTAGTGAGAAGTACAAGTTTATGAAATAAGGAGTATAGAAACATTTTTGAAAGTAAAAATATATTTAGGAAGGAATTGAAAGCTTTAGAAAAAAAGGTGATGTGGATAATACATTGAAAACCTGGAGAATTTCTGTACACATATCATTAAAATTGCATAGAGCTGACAGGTGAGATATTTAAAAGTTATTGTATGCATCTTTGTCGTATATTTTGATAGAAGCATTGTATCATTATACAGTGGAAAAATGACAGGAAAATTAATGCAGTTTCTAGAATTATGAATGCTTATTGGCTTAGGGATTGCCCAAAATTA
Source organism: Loris lydekkerianus (assembly GCA_963574355.1). NCBI lineage: Eukaryota > Metazoa > Chordata > Mammalia > Primates > Lorisidae > Loris > Loris lydekkerianus. The sequence goes on along the minus strand of CAUYPK010066416.1, from coordinate 61,660 downwards.
GAATTGACCTGATAAACATTTTCTGTGAGCAAGTGCATATTGGTACATTTTCTTTGAGCAAGTGCATATTGGTTTAAAAAATATCTTTTGCTTCTCTGATCACAAAAATTCTTTGTTTGTATCTTTAGATTCTTTACGATGATGGGAAAATGGTAGAAGAAGTAGATGGGCGAGCCACACAGAAGTTAATTGTCAACTTGAAGCCTGAAAAGTCCTATTCTTTTGTGCTAACAAACCGTGGAAACAGTGCTGGAGGGCTTCAGCACAGGGTGACCGCAAAGACTGCCCCAGATGTGCTGCGTACCAAGCCTGCCTTCATTGGGAAGACGAACTTGGATGGCATGATTACTGTGCAACTGCCTGAAGTCCCTGCCAATGAGAATATAAAGTAAGTTGACTCAAGGGTTAGGGCTGAAGGAAAGATCTGCAGGTAAACAAGAAAGTTACAGCTCAGCGCTGTGCATGTATCATGGCTCTAGGAGAATGCGTTACTGATCATATAGTGAAGGATTGTTCAGCCAAGACTCACAGTTTTGCTCTCCAAGTTCTGCTGTAGTGTGTTCCTGTGTTCCTTCTAACACACCTTGTCATTAACTTAACATTGAGTTTTCTCTGCATTCCAGGAACAGTGTTACTTAGAGGAGGTAGAACAATACAGCATGATCCTTATTCCACCACAGTTTATGTCATAGTATATGGAATAAGGTGAATAGTTGACTGACACGAATATTTAGCAAAATATTGCTATAATTGTGAGGAAATCTTGCAAAGTCCTATGAGGCTGAAAGAAACTTTGGGAAATAAGATAAATATGATATACAACACTGATGTTTCATCATAGGTATGTGTTGCTAAAAAGTAGAAAATATTTTAACAAGTTACAGTTCAAAATGAATTAAAAACCATAAACATTAAAAATGTAAGATTTTTGTCTTAGATGGAGCATAGTATAGAGGCCAATGGGCCTAAAATGGAAAATTAAATCCAGTTAATTAAGTAGTTTATAGCTAATTAGTTGCATAGTCAGTAGAAAGGAAAAGTATGTTGACCAAAATGTATTAACTACAACAATTGTGGTAGACCCTGGGGAATAAAAAATTGATGTACTTTCTGTCTTCAAAGAGTGCTTATCCTAGAGTGGGCAATATGGAGAAATAGATGTAAAATGATAATGATAGGGTTATGTATCATCTTAAGAGCAGCTAAAGCAGAATGGGATGGGTCAAGAAGTTTCTGAACTTAATCTTGAAGCTCAGATAGGAAACATACCAATAATAAAAGAGAGTTATATGCAAAAGGAATAGTATATGCGGGTGGTTCTCAACCTGTGGGTCATGACTCCTTTGGGGGTCAAATGACCCTTTCACAGAGGTCACCTAAGATCATCAGAAAACACATATTTTTGAAAAACACATATTTTTGCACACATGAAGTAGCAATGAAAATAATTTTATGGTTGGGGTCACCACAACATGAGGAATTGTGTTAAAGGGTCATGGCATTAGGAAGGTTGAGAACCACTTGTGTATGCAAAGGGCCATTAGGAAAGTCAGAAAGTGGTGGTGTATGCTGGGGCCCAAAGTTTCTGGGCAAGAGTGAAGAGAGAGACAAGATGGAGGTATATCAGAGCCAAGAAATGCTTAATAATTGGTCTGTATCCTGTAGATGGTGGACGCCATTGAATGTCTTTATGCAGGAGATTACCATGATATGTTCATAACACCAAAGTTATAAATAAGGAATATTTATTGAATATCTAAAAATTTATTGAGTAATGGGTATTGTGCTACCTATTTGGGTTAAGTCTAGACCCTTTCTCATTTCTTCTATCTTACATTTTCAAGTGTAGAGGAGATTTGCTCAAGGTCAAGAAGAGAGTCATTTTTATATAATTCACAAACTGTTACAACATTGGAGGGATTGGAGTACCATAGAGAATAGTGTTAAGAAAAATCTTTGGGAAGTCATCACATAGTTAACTCTAGGCAAATGATAACACCCTAAAGGAAAACAACAGTGGTGGAAATCCTGTGCAGAGATAGACGTGAGAGAGACCAGGCTGTGGGATGGCAGAAAGTGGCAGTCACTGTAATGAAAAGATCAAAGTGGAGGAAAATGTCATAGAGGCTCTGAGGTCTGAGTGTGGACGACAGTGAATGATGTTGCCATTTATCCTAAGGGAGAAAAAAATCCAGAGAAAGTTAATAAGTTTTCAAATTTTGTGTGTATTTATATGAAATACCAGTGAAATACTCAATTAGAAACATGGGCTTAGAGAAGTTACCAGGATTAAAGATATCAATTTGCAAGTCATTATGAGCAGCAATAGTTTTATGGAAGGAGAAAGAATCACTGAGGCAAAGAGGTAAAAAAATGAAGTAAAAGACTAAAATTAACATCTCAGTCAGTAGGAATAAAAGAGCTGGTAGTGGGTACAGAACGTAACTAGTTAGAAAGTAAAAAGGAAAATTGAGCCAGCATAGCATGGCAAAAAGCTTTTCTAGAAAAAGAAAAATTCAGAAAGCACAATCAAAAATTTCCAAAGCTCCAGAAAACTTTAAGAAAATGTTTGAGAAGATAAGGTAGTAAGAAAATTAAAATCATGACTAACAAGTTGTAAAATAGTGCAATCTATGAAATTCAGAAATAAATCAACAATAAGTTTGGCCACTTCAAACTCAGCCATAAATAGTTTCCTGAGAAAACTTTCAGTTGTTGTTATTTGGTAAAATAATTGGTGGATTTCAGCTAGGTAACAGAATTTTCAAAAGATAATCATTAAGAAATTCACTGGAAAATACCTTCTTTTTTCCCCACTGTTCTTTTTCTGTAATTTAGAAAACTGAAAAAGAAAATGGAGTATTAGTGTAATTTTTATCCCAAGAAATTTAATATGATGTTGAGATTATATTTCTACATTGACTTATTTATTCATTAAATGATTTTTATTGATATCAGGAGATATCTGTATATTTTTCAAATCACTTCATTGCAGTATGATTGATATGTGAAACGCTGTACCTATTTAACATACACAACTTGATGCATTTGGGGATAAGCATTAACTGTGTAATCATCATGATGTATCAGTCATTTTATTTTATTTTTTAAGGCTAGCCAAGTGAGGCAGTGGGAGAGTGGAGAAGAAACAAATTTGTTAACTGGTTGTGATCAATGAGTTGTAAATTGGATCAGTCCATATTGGTTATTTCTCAATTACCCAGCATGATGTCAAGCAGTGTTTCCCAGATGCAGTGGTGATAATGTGGAGTTTCTCATTGCTCCCACACAATAGAGTGAATTTGGGAATCTGGGCAAGTGAAGGTTCAGCAAAATCCTATGACGGAGAAGAGTAGGGGATAGAGGAGGCTGTTGTCAGTGTCCCTAACCCCAGTGTAGTAGTTCAGGGTAAGGGTCCTGGAGAAAATAACAAAGCTGAGGCTTAAGGAGCAACAAGTGGGACTAGATTTGTATAGTGCTTTAGGACTTACTAAAAACCTGTGAAAGCTTCATTTAAGCTTCATATAACCCTGTAAGGTAGATATTCCTTCAATTCAATTTACATGTGAATAAAGAGAGGCCATTAGGTAGCAAGTGACCTAGCCAAGATGAGACAGTTGAGACTGAGGAGACAGCTGTTCAGGCAGAGGGTATAGAGGACGTGCTGGTGCAGAAGCTAGAGGAAGACCAGCCCTTGTCCCGCATCCACGTCTGACCCCTCTGTTGGGACTTTTCAGCTGGCATCTAATAAACATTTTCCCAGTGCTAATAAACTATTTCACCAGTGCTATGGCTGGGAATAAAAAGGTCACTGAAGTAAAGTTCTACCTTATAGAAAGAGGAAATAGATCATGTGAATTTAATTTGGATGAGTGCTGCCAGGTATAGAAACACAAACATCACGTGTCAGGGGTGTCAGCTGGGGTGTCAGGGGACGCTTTCTGAGGGAGCTCATCTCTACCCTCAGTCTTAGAGGCTGACAAAGATTAAGAAAGATGAAAAAGTTGTGATTAGTGAAAGAACAGGGAAAAGGTAATGGACTATAAATTCATTCCATTAAAAAAAATGCATGTCTTTTCAAGAAAAGAGCAGTTGAAAGAAGAAATAGTACATTGTGTAGTATTTACTGTTAATTTAGTTTTCAAGACATTCCTCTATTTACATAAAAATAATTCTTAGAAGTTATTTACTAAATTGTCTTAGTAGAATATGTTAGCCCTTGTTGGAAATTGGTATTTTTAGTTCATTGGTGATAAACTTCAGTTTCATTTTCAATTTCTGAATGAATTGAGACTATTGTAGAGTGTGCTTTGTCTTTTAAAGTTTTTCTTGAGTTTGAAAGTCAATTTCTGTCTTTGTGGTATTTATGTACTTCCTCCTTCTATATTTGAAACAGGAGTCAGGGGAAAGAGATATGACTTTGGTAACAAAGAGACACAACCATTGTGAAGCAGAAAAAGAAAGCTAACGATTGTGAACAAATTTGGTTTCCTAGAAATTAATTAAGATTCTCAGAAATATATTCTACCACTCTGGGGATACAAAGGAGGGAAAGACCAAACAAGGAAAGTACTTGAATGGGAAAAGTATGAGCGCTATAGAAAATGAAACACCAACCTGTTAATTGAAAATTAATTCGTCCATAATTTATATTTCCTGAGATTCTTAAGGGGATAATAGCATAAGGTAACTCATCTGTTTTCTGGGGTGGTTCATGAGGCATGGTCAGGGATTACTGGAAGCTTTGTGCCATGCTGTGCTATTTGCAATGGTTGCCAAGTTTAGATATTAGAAAAGATGATGGCGTTTTGCTCAGTATTCTATGGGAGCAATGAGGGGGAGGAAACAGAACCCATTCCAGAACTGTGGCCAAGTAGATAACTTTTACTTTGCTAAAACTATCTAGAAAAATGTTTTCAAGCAGAATGCAATTTTGGTGGCTGAGCTCTGTCTTCTTGACTCACAGAGACACTACTTTCCTCATTTCTGGCCATGTTAATTGAGAGGTCATGATCCTTGCTCCCCAGCTCCTCATCACCTGAAAATAAAATTCTTCCTTACCAATTTAATGAAGATACAACTTCTTACTTTCAAATCCTTTCACACTTTTTTTTTTTTAATGTGATAAATCAGGGAAGTTCACCCACGAACTGGCCAAATTTCTTTAGAAGCAGCCTTAAGGATACTGCAGGTTCTGATACCAAGAATTCTGTGGTGTTTAAACTTTCTATTCAAATATATTTGGGAAGCAAAATGTCAACCAGAAAATCTAGCAGTGCCACTGTTCCTCTGAAGCAAGTTGTGATAACAGAGGGGACCTTTTGTGACTGTATATAGCAGAATTTTACTCTGGGTATTTTTTTTTAAAATCTCTGTACCACACAGATTCTACTAAGAGAAAAAGCCAGAAGAAGGTATTCAATGTAAATTAATTTCTAACAACCATTTTTATGTTTCTAAAAAATGGAAATGGAGAATAAGGATATTTTATGACATTGTAAATTTCCTTGATCTTACTCAGAGTCTCTACTTTTTCTTCTTTTGAAAAAGATAACTCTTGTGAAAACGTAGCATACAATGTGGCTTCATAAAATTTGTGTACCAATATTAGTGTTTAATGAGGGCAAATTCATCAGATGTTTGTCAACTGAAGAATTAAAAGCTTAAATTCATACAGTGCTTTACAACTTACTAAAAACCTTAGAAAGCTTCATTTAAGCTTCAGAAAACCCTGTAAGGTAGATGTTCTTTCAATTCAATTTACATGTAAATAAAGTGAGGCCACTAAATAGTAAGTAACCTAGCCAAGAACATACAGTTGAGATCAGTAATAGTACTGACAGAGGCTTACCAGGTGCTATCAAGGGACAAGACACACACTAAATCTGGGATCCTAAACCCCTAGGCTGCAGACCAGTACCTGTGAGTGTCCTGTTAGGAACTGGGCTGTACAATAGGAGGTGAGTGGTGGGTGAGAGGCCAAAGTTTCATCTGTGTTCACAGCTGCTCCCCGTTGCTCCCATCACTGCCTGAGCCCTGCCTCCTGCCAGATCAGCACTGGGAACAGACTGTAAGTGTGCACATGAGGGACCCAGGGTGTGTGCTCCTTTGGAGAATCTAATGCCTGAGGATCTGGGGAAAATACAATGTTTTTTAAATCAATCCCAAACCATCCCCTACCCTGGTCCATGGAAAAATTATCTTCCATGAAACCCGTTCTTGGTGCCAAAGAGGTTGGGGGCCACTGCACTAACTGATGTAATCCTTATGAGAAGGTGCTTCTGATTTTACGGCTGAAGAGGTTGACTAACTGGCCCTGGCACACAATATAAGAAGCAAAGAGGAGGGACCTGCATGCGGGTCTTCGGGTTGCATAGCCTATATTCTAAGCCACAACCCTGTGATCACAGATTATTTGTTGGTCAAGACACGTGTTTTTTTTCCTAAGACATAGCTAAATGATTAAGAGCTCTGTAAGAAGGAGGCATAAACGGGACAGCCCCAGACAAACCTTATAACCAAGAATGACCAAGCACAGACACTTGGGCACAGATCATGGAAATGCGTGTAGAGTATCATGAAGCAATAAAGTCAATAAGTTGCCGTGAGGCCTCTGTAAGCAATGACATTCATCATTAAACCTCCAGACAGATTTTTCACCTCCCAGTTAAATAATGTTTGAGAATGCTAATACAGCCTGCTAATACAAAAAGCCTGACTGAATTTGAAGTGGGACTGCCACAAAGACCAAAGCTCGCCCCTTGATGATAATATATTAAATGAAATTAGTAAAACTTTACTTAATATAATTAAAATTCTGAAGGTTAGATTTAACTTGTCTAATTAAATCTAATATACTGGGAAAACACAGCTTACTTTATAAGTAGTCCAGGGCTTTCCAAGATATATTGATTCTGAAGTTATTTATTTTGCTATTAGTTTAAAAGTTAAAGTCAATGCTGAAAAGGCATTTTGAGTCTAAACTTCACGCATGAGGCAGACAGATGAAGGAGAATGTTGTGCGTAATTTTGCCCATATATCAAACTAGCTCCAGAAGCAATTTACCTTTTTTTCCTTCATTCCAGGAAAGTTTTTTCAGTTCATATAATTTGGTTGGTATGAATTTGTTGGGTATGCAATCACTCCCCCATCTGAATCATCTTATCTTTCTTAATGACCCATGAGATTAGAATAAAGGTCACCATTAGGGCCATCAAGAAAAGCAGTAAGGAGTTATATATTCTATAAACTCTAGGCATGTCGTTGCTGGCTTGGAGAATGGAGGAAAAAGCTTAATGAGATGAAGAGTTAGAAATTCTGATGGAGAATCCCTAAATATTTTTCACTGCCTGAGTTAGGGAAGATGTAAGTTTCTGAGAGCCACATCCCCCAGCAATTTTTACTTTTCAGTGAAAAAAAACCTCAGTGATAAAATGGAAAAGTTAAGCAGATTTGGGGGAAATTGATGATAGGACCAAATATAGGCACGTAACCAAATAGAACCACCCTGCCCAGGAAAGAACATCCCTCCCAGGAAGGAATGAATGCACCAACCCTACCCCTCGGAACTCTTCTATTCCCACCTGCTTTGACCCACATGCTGACTTCTTTTTGGAATTCAGCCTATTCTCAGCCGAGTGAATAAAGGCCACATTGCCCACACAGACTCTGGACTCTACTTCCTTTCCCTCATGTCTTGCAATAGCCTCTCATTTTCAGTCTTTAACCTCTCAATGATTTGTAAATCTACTTTGTTAATATTTTCTAAATATATAAATTTCCTGAATAGTATAAGAGAATGATAGACAATTGATTTAAGCAGAGAAGTCAGGGCAAGTTTTAATTAGGAAATGACAAGTGAATAGATATTGGTGGAAAGAGAGAAGTGAAGTTGGTTAGAGTGTCAGAAAGTTCTGGGCACCTGGAACAGAATGATGAAAGGGTCAGTGACAGGAACAGACCATGGTAAATTTAAGGCACTGAAAGCCTATCATGCCATAGCTCAGAGGACGTGGAGGGATGGAGTCAGACAAGAGCCTGCTGGGCCTCAGGATACCTTTTGATCTTTATTTTAAGAGAAATGAGGATCAACTGAAATCTTTAAAAAGCGGACATGGCACAATCACTTTTGTATTGTGGATTGGAAATTTCAAAGACGGGACTAGCTGCGGTGCATCTTGCAAGGGTATATGTGAAACTTAGTAAATGTGGAATGTAAATGTCTTAGCACAGTAATGGAGAGGGTGCCTGGGAAGCTGTGTTAACCAGTGTGATGAAAATGTGTCAAAGAAACCAGTGTATGGTGCCCCATGATCACATTAATGTACACAGCTATGATTTAATAAATAAATTAAAAAAAAAAAAAATGCCAGGAAGGCTGTGTTAACCAGTGTGATGAAAATATGTCAAATGGTGTATAAAAGCAGTGTATGGTGCCCCATGATTGCATTAATGTACACAGCTATGATTAAAAAAAAAAAAAAGAAAAGAAAAAAAAAGACGGGACTAGACAGACCTGAAATCAGTAGAGAGACGGAGAGAAGAGTAAGGCAGGGGTCTGGGCACAGGGCGATGGATAAGACCAGAGGGGTAGCAGTAGGGTTAGAGTTGGGAGGTTACAGGACTTGGCAATAGATTGGGTATGAGGGAGGGGAGAATAAAAGCAGATTGTCAGTGACAACACCTAGGTTTCTGGCATGCGTGCTGAAATAGATTGCTGTGCAAAGTTGGAGGAGGGTTTATTTTAAAGAGGTATGTTTTAAAAGGTTGTTTTGTTTTAATCACTGTAAGTTTGAGGGACTTTTGTTGCATACAAATGGAGACATAAAGTCAAAGTAGGATAAACCTGTAAAAAGAGCATTCTTGACTAAACATGTGAATCTGTAAACCATTTGCATATAGCTAGAGAATGGGTGCCTTGGGCTGGAATGAAATCTCATAGGATTAAAGTAGAATATGAATAGAGGGTCATGGATAGTCCTACGAAGGTTCTATGATAGATAGTGGATAATAAATTCTGCTCAGGAAATAATGTTAGTGTGGTAAGAGGTACAAGTAGAAATAACAGGAGAGTTGCAACACAGAAAAAGGGCTAAGCATGTTTCGTGGAGGATCTTGTCAATACATTAAGATTCTGCCAAGAGGTCAAAAAAAAAAAAAAAAAAAAGAAGAGGATCAAAAACTCGCCTGTCGACATGACACCATGGATGTCACTGAGAACCCCAGCTGTGGCAGTGGGGTGGAGTGAGAGGCCTCAGCTAGGGAAGGGTGAGCAGGGGGTGAGTGGAAGCAGAGAGCTGAGCTACAGGAACACATGTCTCTCTGCAGGAATTTCGCAGTAGGGTTAGGAGAGAGAGACATGACTGGAGTGGGATATGGTTTGTTTTGTTTATTAAATGCAGATATTTATTGCATGGTTGGAAGCTAATGGATAGGATACAGGAACAAGAAGTTGAGATATATGAAAGAAAGGGGTCCAGTGTGTGGTAAACTTCCTAAGAAAATAAGAGGATTAGAAACAATCTGAGAAATAATTATTGGCCTTAAAACATAGGGCCAGCCTTTCTGCTGTACCTAAAAGAAAGTTTATGGTTTATTTGCAAATAAAGATACAGATAAGCATGTAGTTGGGTAGACAGACAATTCTCAGGCAGAATTCCCAGACAAGGAATTCCAATCTCAATGCTTGTATATTTTTCTGTATATAAGAGGTAAGATTCTCTTCTCAAGGGGAGATAGAGATGTCCACAGTTTTCAGGCTAGAAGCAAAAGTGTGAAAAATTATTGTGGACAATGGAAGGACTAGGCAACTAGAGAAGTTACTAGGAAGCTAAGTGGTCAGATGGCCAGGCAGCGTGGATGGCCTCATTGGGTTTGCTGATCCTGAATGTGTGGCATTATTCTGCCCTGCGCTTGTGTTCCCAAGGTATATTCAGCTTCCTGGGTTCAGGCATAGAGAACAGCAAGCAGAGATTTCAGCCAAGGTAGAATGGAAGACGTAGGCTTTGGAAAGGGAGAGTGAAAAGATCTGAGAGCCTGGAAGATGCTTGGCCAGCCGTGGGAAGGGTGATATCACCCATGATGTAGCAGAGTTGGGGGAGAAAGGAAGTCCATGAGCCCCTCCAAAGAATCTTTCCTAAATGGAAAAAGAGGTGGGGCAGGTGGTAAATGACAAAAATCAGCAAGAGAAGAGCATAAGACAGCTGGTGTCCATGAACTTCAAAAAAGGACGAGGTATGATTCATTGTTAGAAAGGGGTGGAGGGAAAATACCTGCAGGAAGGCAGCAAGGAACCCCCAAACCCTGATTCTGAGGTTCATAGGCTGTGGAGGAAGAAGCCATTGGCTGCTGCACAAGAGGGCTGCAGGGAAAGCCGTGTCCTTGGTGAAAGCCAGGTCGCAGGTACGGCTGATAAACCTGGGTGTTCACACAGCCGTGGTTGGAGAGAACACAGTTGAAATGTGGGATTTGGACCTCGGTAAAGCTCTCTATAATATGGAGCTCCAAATTGCCACTGCTTCATTTCATTCAATGTGTGAGAGCTGCTCAGAAGCAGACTTCAGTTTGACTGCCCTAGATGAATGCTTCAGAGATCAGTGGAGAGAAAAGATTGTGGATATTTGGCCACACTGTTAATTGATTGCTGGGGGGGGGGGGGGGGCTGTTCAATTCTTATCCCCATCACAAGTCAAACGAATAGTTAGGGAATGCTGCAGAAGACAGAATGGATTCTTTTCTCATGTACAAGAAGGACAATTCAAATATGAAGGCAGAAGAAAAATTAGTACAACTCATCAGCTTAACCGTGATTGACAAGATGCTGTCTGATAACACGCAGCATCCTTGCTTTAGGGTAGAGCTCTTCTGACTTGGCTCAGTTGGCACTGAAATGCATGGAGTTCCCTGACAAGTGTGTTTGTCAAGCACATCTGCAGTGTTACTCTGTACGCTCAGTTGCAGCCTCTGTCATTCTCTTCCATGCTCATTTAACATGATGGACTTGTTTGGCAAATCCTTCAGGTGGTGGGAGGATAGGAGGAGGGGGAACTTCCTCTGGATCATAAAATTAAAAAAAACTGGTCTCTCTCTCTCAAACACACACACACTTGACTCTTCTCACCCACCTTGATCATCATGATTATTTGTAGTAAAGGAAATGAATGGCTAGGTGATGTAATCCTGCACGTTGATTAGTTGCTCAGTGCACCATAGAAAAAGGATTGTGGTATAATTGTCTGGTTTGACTTGAATTCTCTATTAGGAACAAGGAAAGAAAAAAAAAAAAAAAAAAAAAAAAAAAAAACACTTTCGCAGGTCCTTTAACCTGTATCTCATAGAATTTCATCAGATCTTATCGAACCAAGAGTTCAGATGCATCTGTCCCACCACAGTGGTCAGTCCTGGACAAGCAGCAGCTGCCATCTGTAGTGCCACATACGCTATGAGGAGCATTTGGGGGTTCATTTGCTTCCCCCCCCCATCCCCCCGTGTATCAGTATGATATTTTTTACTCTCATGTTTCAGAGCATATAACTGCAATTTTGGAATGTAGCACAATCAGTCCAAGATCACACAGTAGATTGGTAGCAGCAGAGCCCAAATTCACCGCCAGGTGCTGCATTCTTACCAGAACGCTCTGAAGCAGCTCTGTCCAACATATGTACAAAATCCTAGTGAAATTTAAAATTTTCTAAGAGCTACAGTGAGAAAGTAAAAACAAATAAGTGGTATCAATTTTTCAAACTAAGTATTCTAGATGTCTATAATATTATTGTTTCAACCCATGATCATGGTTTTAAAATTATTTATTGAGATAGTGTACATTATTTTTTTAAATACTAAGATTTTAGAAGTCAGTGAGTCTTTTACATTTAATAGCACACTCATTTCAAGTGCTCCACCGCTTTAAGGAGCTAGCCCTACCATTCTGAGCAGCTCAGCTCTAGGCTGTATGGAAACAGCTCTTTATCACAGAGGATTTGCTGAGTTTATTGCAGGTTTGGTTTGAGATGAGTACAAGAGGCCTTCCTATGCATGTCATTGTTCTCCGTAATAGAAGGGTTGGTAGCATATAAAGGGTTGGTAGCGGTCTTCCTCTCACCTGTTGTCACGGGTGGTAGCCTTCTCATAAAGGTACAAATGAGGCACACATGCTCTTATTCTCACAGTAAGTCTCCACAAAATGTATGGAGTCCTTACTTTATGATACATAGACTAAATGAGAAAAGACTGACCATTGCCAAGATTAAGGTAAATGTAGGTTTGAGTCCCCTTTGCTAGTTCTTCTAACTTGGTCAATTATTCAGTCTCTCCAGATCTTTCTTTTTGTTTATGTGTCTATAATCTGTGCTTATAATGTTATAGTCTTATTGTACCTGTACTGTCTTTGAAGAATTGCTCTACAGCTGGACAAAACCAGATTATGCATTTAATACAATACCTGAGAAGCAGGAAGTGATTAATTTGTTTATGAAGTGATTATTTTACAGCATGTTCAAATTCCATAGTTATTACCAAAGACTGGTATGAGCAGTGTCCCTAAAGAAAAATAAAACATTCATTCTTTACAAGGTTTTTGTTTCTAATCCTTATCTTAAACATTGTTATAGTTATTGGATTTTGAGTCTTTTTAATTTTGTGAAGGCAAAAAAAAAAAAAAAAAAAAATGGAAGCCTAATTAACACATATATATGTAAAAAATAAAAATGTAAATTAAAAATAAAAGAAAAATATAAAAGCAGACTACCCTACACTGAATTTACAAAGCAACTTTACAAATAATCCGTATCTGTTTTTGGACGTCACTTAAATTTTATTTGACCTTTCTTAGAGTTAGGACTCAGTTACTATTTACATCTACTGAGATTGATTTTGAAGGCCCTTAGTTGGGACTTCTCCAAATTTCTATAGTACTTACCTTGAGGTGTTTAATTTGATGGTTAGACAAAGAGGAGAGTTTTTATATCTTTACTCTATATACTTATTGCGATAGTCTATGTGATTTTTATACTTGTAATTTTTTTATCCAAATAAAGGGCATTTTAGGTTTGTATAAATGCCATAACAGTAGGCATTTATGTGCACTAAGAGTAGTTTTTATTCTGTATTCCACCTTTTAAAAAAAAATCCTCCTATAAATTAATGTCATAGAAAATTTTTGGTTCAGCAGCTTGGGATGGTAGATTTCAATATCGCAGCCTTGTATGTGTCCAGCACCAGGGCCATAACAAACTATGCCTACTCTGTTTATGATAGCTAATAAAGAGCAGTCAACCATGGTGATATTACCATACAAGATCATTGAAGTCACACATAAATGTCTGCCCATGTTGTTTTTAAAATTGAACAAACAGGTGGTTATTTGTCATTGATGTAAGGAATGGACAAGTCACTTCATATCCATAATTTGCCTTCATTCTCAATCTCTGGCCTGTGGAAGATTTAAGGGTATATCCACTTGGTTTGCCCTCGGAAATAACCTTATTTTTGTCTATTTATTTCTGTGCAGAGGTTACTACATAATAATTGTGCCTTTGAAGAAATCTCGTGGGAAATTTATCAAGCCATGGGAGAGTCCAGATGAAATGGAATTAGATGAGGTAATTCTGTTTTAGTTGGTTGTGTCTTTCATTAGTTATTAAACTTATGAAATATCCTCCTTCTTCCTATGGAGGCCGGCATCTAACCAGGTGCTGGCTTCTTCACGGCTGGCTGGTTGGATGGTTAAGTGCTATGGGCATGCTAACTTCTAGAGATACTAACAAAGATCCTTTTGCTTTAATTAAAAAACATTACACTGCAATAAAGCTTAAAACCTGTCTAATCTTTGTTGGCCTTCAAATTTTGTCCCTTTCCCCTTGTAAAACACGATGCAGATGTGTGGAAAGTAAAGCAAATTATCAGCAAGGACTTAATCACCATTGAAGTAAATACCAAGGTCTGCTTCATTAGTGCAGCGGTGGCTAAGGCTGTTACAAACACTACATTGCATTTTGTAGCAGAGTCGGTTTGACCTACTATGTGATCTTACCCAGTTTCTCCAAAGAATTCTGTTGATTAGCAAATGTTTGCCTTATTACATATTCTGTAGGTTTTCAGAATCAGAAGTGAATTTAGTACAGGGGAAAACAAAACAAATCAAAACATTTGAGCAAAGAAAGAAATAAAGAACAAAACCCAGCAAATATGAAATGGTGTCATTTAAATTTTCAGAATCTTACAACAGGACATGCATTTTAATTGATACTCTTAGTAAGAAGAACTTTTTTGAAAATGATTATGTAATAAGGGGAATGAGACATAATTATTATATGCTTCTATTTAGATAAGAAAACTATGATCCAGCATTGTTAAGCTAGATCCCCAGAGGGCCAAAACAAGTTAATGGCGTTAATTCCCATTTTAAAATACAGAAAGACTTTGTTATTTTACCATGATGCTGTTTTAAATCAGTTCATAAGGCAAACAACCAGGTCCTCGTCTGGGGAAATAAGAGATTTTTATTTATTGTGCTTATTTACACTATAGACCACATCTCATACTACAACCTGTTATTTTTAGGTATTTTCTCTTCCTCAAATTAGTACAAATGAGTAAAAAAGAACAAATCCCCTAACTACATTATGGAAAGGTGGTATAAATTTTGTATCCTGTCCACACAAAGAAGACTGTGCTGAAACAGAAAAATAAAAGAGGATGTCAGCTTCCTTTGGCAGACCCAAGTCCTCCCTAGATTAGGGATCCATTATCACTTACTTCTTTTGTGCAGATTAAGTTTGATCAAGGTCAGAAGAGGAGATGGGTTCAAGATTAGCCCAAGGCTTTTGTGTCACGATTTAGTGAGGAGATGACCATTAGAAGAGTGTGAAATGAGACATCATTTCAATGATGTTGTCAAGTAATTTAAGTATGTTATCAATTTAATTTTTTCTGCTGATAATAAATGAACAAAATCATTATTCCAGGATATTGAGAAAAACAGTAACCCTTCATTGGAAGATGTAAAATGATCAGCTGGTTTTTTATAAACATTTTGAAGGAAGACATAATTTTATTTGCAACTGACTAATGAGTTAATCTTGAGATACTCTCAGGGTTATAATCAATACTCTGCTGAATCGGAGAATTGTCACCATTCCATTTTAATTGGAATTGAGTTTAAAGTGCAAAAGCAACTTGCATGTGTACAATCATCCTACCTATTTAAAAAAAAAAAAAAAGTTTTCAAAGCATTGAAATCTATGCCAAAATGACATCAAATACTTTTTAAATAATAAGCTTTCCTTAGAAGTAAAACCATTCGGTGGTAATAGGAAGTGATTCCCTTTTACAGCCAGATTTAACCTCCAAAGCACTAATGGATTAAAGTATAGGGCTATATGACTTTGAACTTCCTTGCAATTAAATTCTATGGGTCTGTTCTGCTGATTCCCATAACAAAGGGTCATTTTAATCATGCAAGTTGTGGTGCATTAATCTGTATAATAGTTTGATAAAGAACATTTTATTAATTCAAAAGTTTTGGGTCAGGATGAGTTGTTTCCCACTTTTCTTACTAATATAATCGAGACCACATTGTAGAATTAATGGTGGAAGAAATAAGATATGCATGACTGGAAAAATGAAAATTATTTCTGATAAAGAACTAAAGCCTTTGATGTATTTTCTAGAATTACCTTCAGTACATCTTGTAACTATTGTGGAGAGGGAAGAAATGAAAGTAGGTGATGGCCTCACTTTATTCTTACACGTTTCTGATCCCTATAGACAGGTTTTTGTTGTTTTTTTTTTTTTCTACCATGGATAATAGGAGCATTGTAGTAATTTTATCTATGGCTTGGTACTGCCAGGTTTGACAAAGCATGTTCCTCTCTTAAATGTATTTGACCAAGTAATTTTCAGAAAGGCCTATAATTCAAATTGTTGGAACCCTGTCATCAAATAGAATGGTGGCCTAAGGGGATTTCCACATGTATGCCTCAAATCTAGGCCCATAAAAAATTGAAAGAGGCTTTCTAAACAGAGTTACTCACAGAATTATCTTCTGAGCTCATTTATCCCTTGTCTGGGGATGCTCTCCACATGATAAATTTATAAACTGGAACTCCTGTTGTCAAGGTCAGACTGGGCAGAGCAGACATTAATAGTCAAAATGAATTTGGGGCAGAATGACTCCCAAAATGTTAGTTATATTTAATTCAGAGCTGGTCATGTAATATATCATAAGCTTTTCACTGCATTTTACTTCAAAGGATTGCTGTGAAGTAATGTAGTCATTTGTGGTTATAACTTCAGCATACTAGCTAACGTTGGTGTCATCTGAGCTCACTTAAACCATTTAAAATATAACACAGGAAGCATCCTACAGAGATTAGAACAACCGCAAGAGGCAGAATGATATTCCAGGTTTGACCTTAATGAATGACCGCATTAGATCTAAATGGCACCAAAAAGCTCAAACATTTTATTCTGAAGTACTTGCTCTAAGTCTTCTAAAGAAACCCTAGCAAAAGGTCCCCATCGGAATGACAGTGACATGGATGAGTTATGACTGTTGACGACATTTGAAATCTGAATAAAACCAAGGTGGAGTTTGATCAGTGAAGTAGAAGATGGGACACAGTCACATAAACAAATGATAGTAAATGTTTTTGATTAACCAACCTCAAAAAGCTGTTTGACTCATCTACAGTGCATTTTTTCTTCTTAAAGTAATGGGCTACTATCATTTACCACGTCTCGATAATAACTTATGGAATGGCTTTCAAAGTGTAATATTGCATTAAATATCTAGCATCAGATTTTTTAAAATTAGCGAGTTAAAATAATTCAGGAAGAGGAAATAACACATTTATCTGTGTTAGTAACAGTGGATGCACAAAAATTATGTTTAAATACAGACTAAGCAAAACAATTTAAGTTATCAGAGCTTAAAGATCACATTTATGTTTTATTAAGTAAAATATAGTTTCAAAAAGGTCTTATGTGTAATTTTATTTTATTTCACTAATTGAGTCTAATGAACATATATTATGAATTTCTATTATGCCTCAGTTTCCTCATTTATAAAATGGGGATAATCTCAACCTATCTTACAGGGTTATTACATAAGTAAATTCGCTAATGCATGATTAGCCCCCTAGAACAGCATCTGCTACCTAGTAAGTGCTTAATAAATGGTGACAATTATCATCATGATCAATGCCATGATGATTATTATAAATAAAGCTAAATTTGACAACAGGATTAAAAGATAATGCAAAGTTTCTGAACTTGCTTTTTTACTGGCTATTTGGTGCATCATTGATTAGCATACTTGAATGTATTATCAAATGGTCCAAATTTGCTGAACAAGTGATGCCCAGTTTACTGTGGTTTGCATAAAACAGCTTACATTTCATGTAATTGTAATTGCATCAATAAATTTGAATTTTATAGAGAGTTTTAAAACATTATAAATTAAATATTATTTAATAACATGGGTACAAATGATCTATTTAACTAAAAGACTGTTTTTTTACATTTTGAGCATGTAATTTTGAACCAGCTGGGCATATTTATAACTCAGCATGGAAGGGACTGTAGTACACTATTAGATCCTAACAGAAGGATTCCGTGTTCATCATTTACATAGTCCATCGCCAGTATTATTACAGAAGGCTTGGCCAGGGTCTCATTTAACTAAGTTGAGTTTACTACTTTGGTTTTCACCATATCATTTCTATTTACAAAAAACTAAAGGTAGCAACTACTTTTGCTGCCCTGTTTCTTTAAGTAACCTGAATTTGTTTATCAATGTGGAAACAAGGTTCATTCCTTTTTCTACTTTGTCCTCTAATACACAGACAACAACAACAAAAAAAAATCAAAATTATTTCAAAGAAACTGTTAAAATTTGTGCTTACATCAAAAGGTATCATAGACTGATACAACCTTTCCCTGTTAAGCTGTGATATTACTAGAATTTAATGGGAGAAGACAAAAATAAGTTTGATGTCATTTTGAAAGCCATGTTCATAATATACTGTTAATATGATCTTCTAATAAAAGAGTCAACACAGAACAATAGATTATCCATAAATAAATTCTGCTAGCTTTTTCTGAAGTACATGAAGGATCTGTTGATACATGCATATGTTTATTTTCTTTAGGGTAATATTAAAATTAATTTCTATCTGCACTGCTGACAGCCTGTATCATCTGGCAAGAGATTCAAACTTCCCGGAGAACTAAATTCTAGAAAAAGTTGGCTCTGTGATAAATTGTGAAGAATTGCACCCTACTTGGTTAACCAAGGAGCAAAGTCAAGCCAGAAATCATTAAATAAGTGACAATGCCTATTTAATATATATGTAAATCTAAAATCATTCACCGGATTCCGCTTCTGCTGATTTGATGGAATTTGCAACCTATGAATTATCTTATTACTGAAAATAATTTAAAATGGTAGTAACCTCTCCTAAAATTTTGTCATATTTAAAGATTATCTAATAAATCTCCTGCAAGGCAGGGCTTTTATGAATCAAGCTGACTTTCCTTAGACAAGTTATGATGCACTATTGCCCTCTGAGAGGTTTCATTAGCGTAGGGAATGAAATGAGCTACCAATAAAGGATCTAATTGCCTTATGTTTATAGCCTGGGTCTTGCATTTATCTGTCTTTTCTACGTAGATATTAAAACAAATAAAATCAAAATTATTTCCAAAAAACTGTTAAAAAAAAATGTGCTTACATCAAAAGGTGTCGTAGACTGATACAGACCTTTCCCTCTTAAATTGTGAGATTGCTGGTATTTAATGGGAGAAGACAAAAATAACATTTCTTACGGGAAGACAAGCATTTGAAAGATGGAGAGAACGCAGATTTAGTGATGCTGAGATGCTCCGTGAAAGGTGGACACATTGTGTCTGGGTTGTTCCCAATTCTGAATTAATTTCTCTCACTGAACTGTAAATAAGTTGGCGCATTGTTGTTGTTTATGGCTCTCTTCTGTTTCCCACTTTTTTCCTCCAGCTGCTAAAGGAGATATCTAGGAAACGCAGAAGCATCCGTTATGGGAGAGAAGTTGAATTAAAGCCATATATTGCTGCTCACTTTGATGTCCTTCCCACTGAGTTCACCCTGGGAGATGACAAGCATTATGGTGGATTTACGAACAAGCAACTCCAAAGCGGTCAAGAATATGTCTTCTTTGTGTTAGCAGTGATGGAACACGCAGAGTCTGTAAGTTAGTTATGATGGCGTCTGTTTCCCATCGTGTGCTTACACGTTTGCAGTAGAATATAGTTATTCAAGGATTTGTAGGTGTATCCATTCTAACCATTTCTTGTGAGCTGTTGTTAACATACATGTAAGAGTAGGCTGCCTTCTCTTTGAACATTGTGAAATGTACAGCTTGAGATTGCCTTAAAAACAAGAAAGACCATGTCTCTGATGACAGGGTGGACGCTGAGTTTATCAAGCGCCAGATTGTTAGAATGTGGTTCTTGAGACCTTTCAATGTAACACAAATAACACAGTGTGAGAACCATCTCTGATTACTACTCTCTGTCTCCTTTCCTTGTCCTTCTAAAATAACTACTCTCCAAAGAAAAGAAAAGAAAACAAGATATCCCCTTCTAAACATTAGTGTACACCCTTATAGTAGGAACTAACAAGCTCAGTCATCCAACAATGTATTTCCAGGTAGTTGAAAATATTGATTTGGTGAGGGAGGAGATTATGTTTATTCTCCTATAACTTGCCAGTTGAGACCACAGTACCCAGATTCTCAGGGAGTCTGTTCTCTCAATGAAAGGGAGAATTTCTAAGGTACTTTAAACAGTGAGTTGTCTTTTTTTACATAATTCATCTTGGCTCATATGTCGTTTTATGCTTCAGTTGCTTTGAGTGCTTAAAAAAATGGGAGAGAAATTTTAGATAGGATGGGGGCATGGATTTTGCAGTGGCAGTTCATATTAACATTTAACATACATACTCTAAACTGTATCTTTTTAATCAGAGTCTAAATCTGACAGGTGTGGCACCTCAGTTGAGACAGTCACTCCCCGCGTTGAAGAAGCCCATAATGTATCAAAGGTTTCTCCACATCAGTTGTTGGCATGTACAGTGGGGCCTCTCTTCAAGGGACTGAAGAAATTCCCTCTTGGAAAATCAAAATACAAAGGCAGCTGCTCTGCCTGGTTTACCATTGTATTCAGAATGTCATTAGAAAACAAAGTGATGGTCTTCCTGGAATTTTAATGTAAAGATACACTTTCCCTTTCTAGTTGAAAGTTTTAAGGCAGAACATCAAGGGAATGGAATGTTAGAAATCATCTTTTTTCCTTTTTTTCACAAAAATTACTTTGAGTTATTTGAGAGGAACTTCCTTTTAATAGCTCTAGGAATGCTTCAGAAAGCACATTCAGAGCATTGAGGTAGATCAGAGAATTCAGCAAAGAGAAATCTCATCTGATCACACAGACTGATAGAGCCACTTATGCACTCTGGTTTCTAACGTCTCTCAAACAGTTCCACTCATGTTTAAATGCAGCACCATTGTTGAAGAGTCTGTCCCTTCCTTTAGAATGTCATCTCACTGTTCCATTAAGAATTAAGATTTTGTTTTCCTAATACATTATCTGAATATCTCTTTATCATCTTTCTCAATATTACTCTCAAAGTGAGAGCATTTCCTATATGTTTCCTATGTTTTTAGGCCAGCATTTACTATATAAAGAGAGTTGTATCCAGCTAGGATAATGTTTGCCGAGATATAGTTCTTTTGTAAGCCTTTAATTTCTATGACTAATTGTTAATGATGTATGTAACCACTCTTAAGAGTGAACTGGCAATTTTAAGAGAGAAAATACTTCTCTTTCTCACCCAAAGACATAAGCCCTCCCTCATTCCATTTATCAGAAAACTGATTTAGAATGCTCTAAAGTTTAATCTTCTCTGTTACTCTCAAACAGTGAACAAATTCTACTTTCCACGAGGCTGGTATCATTTTATGGTTTTGTTTTCTTTTCATTTTCTTGTCTCCTGTTTCTTGATTTGGGTTAGAAATCTATGTGCTTTGGGAAAACCCTTGCTTAGATTTCCATCTTGAATAACCAAGATTACGATCTGCAAGGCTCTTGGTAAAGAATTTCAAAGCAGTGGTTTGCTTATTTTCTCTACCAGAAAATTTGGGCATGACCTATAAAATGGAAGGGGAAAAATACAGACTAAAGTGATCATAAAGAATCATGTTTCTGAGATGATAGTCTCTTGCAAGTGCTTTGTGTCAGTCCTCATACCATGTATATCCCTTCTTTTTAAAAAAAAAAGAAAAAAGAAAGAAAAGGCTGCTTCTGTGAAGGTTGGAAATACACTTGATTATTTTATGTTATTTTGATGCCCAAGAAAATTTGGGAGTCTAGTTGTTCTCTTTCCTGGGCATAGTGAAGACAGTAGGAAGAGCAGTCTGCACGTATTCAGAGGAGCATGTGTTTTCCTACTTGAATTTGGAAAATATGTTCTGAGCTAAGTTTTCAAAGGTGCCAATGAAAAAAAAATAAACACATTTAAAATAAGCATGTGCACATTTTTAAATAAGCTCGGCCATTTGTAAAGATGACCATTTATTGTATTCTATTCATCAAAGATTTGCTGAGAACTCAGTACAAAGTTCTGTGCTCACTGCTTTAAATATATCAATAGACTAGTATATAAATGCTTACTTCAGGAATTTATAGTTTCATTAAATAAAATGAAACATATGCAAAAATTAAAAAAAAAATAGAGTTTGGGGAGTGTCATTAGAAAAGAAATAAAGGATTAAATACAGTTTTAAAGTTCATTATTTGTACCTATGTCTTTAGGAAAGACAGATTACCACCAGGGTAAGAAGAGATGGCTTCAATGGAAGCAGTCTTTAAAAAGTAGAGGCTCGGAGAGTTGTTGGGTTTCAAGTATTTGATGTTGTAGGACTTGAAAGGGAGTTAAAGAGCTAGAATAAAGCATTTAGGGAGTAGTGGCAAGAAGCTCACTGTAGTGGAGTCTGTTGTTTGTGGTAAGGAAGTTAAAAGCAAAATTTGGGGTGCCCTTAAGAACCATACTAAGATATCTAAGTTTTATTTGGGAATCACCAGAGAGCCTCTTGAAGGTTTCACAAATGCAATTTAGAGTAATAGCTTGAGCAGCAGTGGAGAGTATAGAGGAAGGAAGAAACTCTTATTATTGTCAGGAGAGCGTGGAGAAGGTCCTGGGGGAAAAATAGTTTCTATGGGTTGAAATAAAGAGCAGATGGAACTGAGGCTCATCAATAAGGTAAAATCAGTATTTCTATTTCATACTTGTTTCCATTAGGTAAAACCAGTATTCCTTCCAAGATACTGAGAGGATGAGAGAATTTTGGAAGTCAATCAGAAAGGATGGGGTATCTGGGAAGATGGGAAATAATGTATGCAATTCTTAATTTGATCGTACATGTAGGAATCTCTAGAAACAATTGGAAATGAAAATTTGGGACATAGTAGAGTTTCTGACCTTAGAAACACTAGAGGATGTAATCTGCATATAAAGACAGATAGTTAAAGTTGGGGACAACCTCGTCAGATAAGGGAGGAAAAGAGAAGCTAATATAAAATAGAACTTAAGAATGCTGGTTCATAGGATGGAATCAGAAGCAATTAACTCAGCAGGGTATGAGCAGTTAGAAAAATTAAGAAGAATCAATTGAATACAGAATTAGAGCCAGAGAGAGGAGTTTCAAAGAAGGCTTGATTCCTGTAGCAAATATGGAAAAGATGTCTAGAGAAGTAAGGATTAAATAATGACAATTAGATTTGGCAAATGAAGCAATGAGACCAATAAGGTGTACGAGGGAGAAAAGATGAGAAGCAGAGACACAGGGCAGACAGTGGATATGGACTAGCCTCAATCGGAGATGGAAAGTAAAGCATAGGGCCTTATGCAGGAAGAAGAGTCAAGAGAATATTTTTCTAAGATAGGCTAAAATAGGGTAGAACAAAGTAGGATATCGCAGAAGCAAAATTCATAGACATTTTTAGTTCATTCCTTCACCAAGTAACTACGTTTTTGAAAAGTACATTTTTTATCAATTATTCATTAGGAGCAAGCAAACCAACCTCTGAGCACTACCATAATACTGTATATACTCGAGAAACCTGAACTCGGCACAAATTTTGTGCCGAAAAAACTCGGCTTATACGCGAGTATATACAGTAGTAATATAATACATTAATATATGTCATCATATAAGTACATACAAGAAATATAATTAAGAACTTCTAAATTCTTTATAGTTTGAAAAATTTTACATTTTAGAAGTCATATCAATTCCGTACATCTTACATCTATAATTTAAACATTGGAATTCTCATTCGAAGTTGCGGACTGTACTTGCTCATTGTTTGGCCTGTTTTCTGAGTAACACACAGTAGCACTAAGAACTACCAACATAATGTAACGTTTAATTCAATATTGACTGATGTTGCTCTATACATATTTACTTTGGTCTCCCTAACTGGGTGGTAATGCCTGAAGGTTGGTATTCTGAATTTTTCTCTTGATTTTTGTGTAGCACCTAACATACTGGCACATTAAACATTTACATTTTGTGTCTGTTTTACACTTCATAAGATCATTTTATATGCCACATTAGAGCTACATGAAAAAGTATCTATGAAGTAATTAATGCCATCAAAATGATTTTATTGCAAAATTTTTCCCTTTCTAAGGAGACGTTTTCCAAAACTTCTTTTATTTTTTCCCCTCCCTTCCCTTCTATGTTGCTAATATTGCTTCACACATTTATCATAGGCTCTGTTATGTCCTGGATTTTTTTGCCTCTTCTAATGCTGAATGTATATTCTAGAAAGCCTTACCTTATAACTAAAACAGACTGTGCTTTTCCTCAGAAGATGTATGCGACCAGCCCCTACTCGGACCCTGTGGTGTCGATGGATCTGGACCCTCAGCCAATCACGGACGAAGAGGAAGGCTTGATCTGGGTTGTAGGTCCAGTCCTTGCCGTCGTCTTTATCATCTGCATTGTAATTGCTATCCTTCTTTATAAAAGGTAGGCTTCCCCAGTATTTCTATTGCCATTTTTCAGGCTACCTTATTTTGGAAGACTCGATCATTGTTCTGTACTCATTATGTGGTTGACCTTAGTAGAAATACTTAAGTGCAGCCCCAGTAATTGTTAGAAAAGTGTTTTCATTAGTGGGGGCAGCGCTGTGGCTCAAGGAGTAGGGCACTGGCCCCATATACCAGAGGTAGCAGGTTCAAACCCGGCCAAAAATTACAGCAGCAACAACAAAAAAAAAAGGAAAGAGTTTCCATTAGAGTTGGATCAAAATGTTGAGACTGCACCATTCAGAATATTATTCAGTGTGTATGTAGCACAGACTTCTATTGGCCAGCATGCAAGTGTCCTATCTTCTGCTGCTTTATGCAGGTGAACATTTTTTTATGACATTTGAGATATTAGGACAACAAAGAACTCCATGAACATTTTTATTGTATTGTTTTTAATGATTAATTGCTTGATTTTAATGTGTTCTTGAAATTATATTACAATTACATTACAGTTTAGCACATTTATATGTATATTGTATACATATATTGTATAATGTATGTCCAATTTCCACAAGTGCAGAAATATTTCCTATTACTTAAAATTTTGCAGTAACAGTTAAATTCAATGATTAAAGAAAGAAAGAAAAAAAAGAGAGAGGGGCATGGAGAATAAATTTTCTCCCACTCTTCTCCTACTTTTCTTCTAAGCCTTATTCCTCATCTTCACAAGTGTATTCTCCTAGATGTCCAAGAAGGGATGTGAAGGTACCATTTTCCTATTTAAAGAAAAATAACTTGAGTCCTTATATTTCTAGGTTTCAATCTGATTAGTGTCTTTGACCAAACTTGGGATGCAAATAACTCATATTTACACAATTTTTTATTGATCTTCCACTCTTTCTTCAATCCTATTACTGCCTCTGTTAAGTATAATAAGCCAGATTCTCCCCCTGCCTGTCACTGCCTCGTCAGTTGAATACAGGACATTAGTAACCATGTCCCTAAATCTTTCCTAACTTA
This sequence comes from Loris lydekkerianus, assembly GCA_963574355.1. Taxonomy (NCBI): domain Eukaryota; kingdom Metazoa; phylum Chordata; class Mammalia; order Primates; family Lorisidae; genus Loris; species Loris lydekkerianus. The sequence continues at coordinate 36,569 of CAUYPK010066416.1, read as the reverse complement.
AAAATGGAATTATAATACTGTAAATAAATAAGATTATAAAAATCATGTAATTTGGGGCCAGGCACATTGGCTCACACCTATAATCCTAGCACTTTAGGAGGCTGAGGCAGGTGGATTGCCTTAGCTCTGGAGTTGGAGACCAGCCTGAGCCAGAGCAAGATCCCATCTCTAAAAATAGCCTAGTGCTGAGGTGACCACCTGTGATTCCAGCTACTTGGAGTTTGAGGCAAGAGGATGACTTGAGGCCAAGAGTTTGAGGTTGCTGTGAGCTATGATGCCATGACTCTCTACCAAGAGTCACAAAGTGAGACTCTGTCTCAAAAAAATGATTATATAGTATACTCTTAAACATTTAGAATAACTGAATTTGAAATTATCTTCCTTTTCATCAATTTTTATTTTTTTAATCCAAATTTTATTTTCATAACATTAATCTGTTCTTATTTTTTTTGTGGTATGCCATGTTTAGATAATCTCTTCTCTCTACTAGAAGATAGCTTCTCTCTCCCTATAACCTTGGCCTTCAAAATCAAAAAAGAATATCTTCATTCTGATTCTTTCATGTATACTTAGTCTGATCATCTTAGTTTCATTAATCTTTTTTTTCTACTCATAAAGCTCCCTTTGGGGAGTTTATATTAATTATTTCTACCCATCATTTCTCGTTCTTACATTCCTAGAATAGTCACCCCCACACCAAATAACCCCTTGATTAAAAACACTTTACTTTGAAAAGCTTTCTCTTGAAAGGCTCTATTTCATTTTATTCCAGCATGAAGAGAGGTTGAGAAAATAAAGGGCAAATGAAAGAAGTTCATAACCATAACCCATTAAATTGCCTGTTCTATTTTAGAGTTAGAAAGAATGAAAGAAATATCCATCATTGTTTTTTTCCTGATCACTGCCATTATTCAATTATCCATGCTATAAAATAGTTGAAAAAGCAAGTGATTGAAGACCAAAAGCTCCTCTTAGTTGTTAGTTTGAATCTTCCATCCCAATCCATATCTTATTAGTGTGTATCTTAAGGAATCCATCATATGTTATTGCCTCTCTCTGTGTAAGAAGTAAGGGCAGGAAGCATGAGGTACCCACAAGCCCTAGGATAGTCATAGATCCTGTTTTAGTCTAACTGAGTACCCTTGGCTATTTATGTACTATTCTTATTACCAGAAAAGAATGCAATAATAAGAAAGCAAAAGCAGAATTTTAATTATTTCCTGGAAAATATTTATTCAAGTGGTCACATTCTGCTGTGGGAGTCAGATCAAAAAACAAGTGTTTGTGGACAGGGAGATTTTAGACCAAATGCCATGATGTTTTATGATTGTTTGACTTAGACAAAATGCAGGCCTTAAAGTAGTGTCTCACTTGGATACACGTAGGTTCATTAAGTCCTACACATAACAGAGATGTGTATAGTATTTGTGAATCAGTTATGTAAATGTGAAGAAATAGCATTATAGCCTGATCATTTTTAAAAATTTAAAATTAAGTTTTCTTTTCTTTGTCTGCATATGTTTTAAAAAATCAACTCAGTTACAGTTTTTCCTAGTCCTCTGAAAAGAGGCATCATAGCTAGTGGTTTTATGACTCTGTTAAAATAGAGTTGCATTTTAGTGTGTGCATATGCAAGCATCGTCTAATGCAATTGTTGGGAAATGCACACATCCTCGAATGCTAAGTATATTTAGCTAACCATCTGAAGGCCCATGAAGCAGCTCTGAAATAGAAATGCTTGCTTCAGCAGTAAAGAATATTCCTGACTTGAAAGTCAAGTAGACCCAACAATGTCCTTCTTGATTATCATGAGGCCATTCAAGAGAAAATTTTCTATACCCAATGAATAGTGTCTTTTATAGCTTGGCTTCTGAGCAAAGTTAATTATATAATAAATACTTAATTTCCTCTTTCCAGATGCCTTTCACTTTACACACAGGTCATTGGTAATGACCCAGAATTAAAAGTATCATCATCATCATCATTATTAGTAGTAAAATGTTTCACTTCCTATATGCAAATAATGCTTTGAGAGGGAAATGAGTATAAAATATTATTGACTTGCATTGTCTTGATAATCTCTTTTACCATATACACCTGTTTAGAAGATGCATTAGAAATAGGTCTGTAGCTAGGAATAGTTTTAGCATATAAAGGAGTATGTTTTAACCAGCTGTCTGAGGAGACTTTGAGACTTATTCCTATTAATTACTAATATGGAAATATCACACTCTTACCTGGCATTCTATTCATTTGACTTTGCTTTTCATCTAGGTGTAATTCATACACCTATAATACATTGATAATTAATAACAAAAAAAATCACTGAGGCGTTTGGGCCTTCTGAACTATCAGAAAATTAAAATGTTTGGTAGGTCTTTACTATTACAGATTTTCTTGTGCTGGGACTTTTTCTAAAATTCCATACTCCATATGAGATATGGGCCATGAAGTAAAATAAATTACAGAGATAAGATGGTAATAAGGTCCAGATAAATGCTGGACTAGGTGTCGGGAAGTTTGAGTTTGAGTCTCAGCTCTGGGACTATCTGGGCCTAGATTTCCCCATTTGTAAAGTCAGTGGGCAGTATCAAAAATTAAACCTTTTTAATAACAGTGTTCCATAATCTGAGAACAGTACAAACCGAGTAATAGAACTGGTAATGTACATCCATCTATGCCTGCAACAAAGGAATCAATAAAGCAATTGAAATTTTGTAGATATTCTGTGTATCTGTTACATATGTAGAGCTTTTTGGATATTATGCTAGAACTGTTCAATAATTATTTGTATAGAAAATGAATATTTCAAAATGTTAACCCAACTCTATGGAAAAGCCTGTTAAGATGGATGAGAAGTGTTTATGCACTATAGAAAAAAAGTGTGCCCTAGGGGGTTGGAGAAGTCTAAGGCACACGTTAGGGAAAATTAACATCCTCGAATGGTAATAGTCCAGCTTGAACACGTACTGTGGAGAGAGTGAATACTTCACTTCCTCATCCCAAGATGTTCCCCTACAGAGCCCACAAGGTAAATGGGATTAAAATGTAGACTTGCATTTTTCTAGCTTTTCCAAGCTCCAACATTGGCTCTCGGCAGACTTTGCTTCTTTAGTCTTCTCGTTCTTTCTCTCTCTTTTTATTTTTTTAATCAACACTATGTGTATTTACACGCATTCATAAAAGAAAGAAATGCAGTACAGAATATTTTGAGATGCTCAGAAGAAATATGCAGCCACACCCACCATCCCGAACAATGCTGACTGATTCTGCTTCCAGCCTCCAAGCAGCCCCTCCCTGTGTCTGGATTCTCTAAACCTCCTGCCTCCCCCTTTTGGCTTGACTAGCTCCAACTCATCCTTTGGATGCATGCTAAGATACTACCTGCTAACTCAAGCCTTTCCCATTGCCTCCTCCTTCTTCTCCTCTCTAGTGGGTCAGGTGCCTAAGGGTCTCCTTTTCTGCGCTCTTAAGATACTTCCACTTGTCTAACATAGAACCTGCTGCATTACTCTGATTGCCCATTTTCTAGACTGTCTGTCCCCACTAAATGGTAGGTTAAGGAAACTCTCTTATTCCTCACTCTACCCCGGTGTCTAGTAGAGTGTGCGGCACAGAGCAATATTGAACAATTGAATTCATACAAGTCAAAATAGTATTAAACTCAATTCTCTTCACTAGTTTACTCCATCACTCAATATCACAGTTTCATCATATCTGGCAAGAGTTGTTATGATAAAGTCCTTGGCCTTTAATTTAAATCTACCTGTTCTGAAGGCCTTCAAACTTAAATCTTTGCAACAAATAGGTACCCATGTGTATGGCAAGGCTGACCTTTCTTTAGAACTGTGCATTTGCTCATGTGAACACTCAGGCAGCCTTCTAACGCATAAAAACTGATGATTCAGTAAGTGATTCTCTTCCATACAGAGGCATAGATTTCCCTACAACTGGTTCCCTAATAAAGTTGATTTTAAAAAATGAGTAAACTGGAAACACTCATATATCATACTTTTAACCTGGCCTACTAGGTGAATCACTTTGAAGTTAAGAGTAAGGAGACTTATCCAGTGTCTTTGATGTCATTTTCATCATTCACTTTTGTATGTGTCTGTTTGTACATCTTAAATGTGGGGATTTTTATTTTTTTAAAAGGGATGGACTGGTTTATCTTACAGTGCCAGATACTCTAGCATCATGGGTATATTTTCCAGTGACATTAAGAGAGACTCAGTATCTTTATTTTTGCAACTTGGGATTCACTTTAAAAGCATTCCAATTTGCCTCCAAGTGAAGATTGTTCAGATTAATTCTTCCCTCAAAGGGGTTACGCTCTCTGCAAAAATAATGTGGTTATTTAAACAATTAACATATTATCACAGGAGAAAGGATCTATGAGCATGAGCTAGATGTGTTTTGTTCACAGAGACCAGCACCTCTGTGAATAGGAAAATATCCCGTCAATCGCTGGTAATAAAGTGTTTTTCTGGATTAGCCCAGCTATTTAGAAGGTTCCAACTCTGTAGATTTATAAGGATGAATATTATATTTTCCAAAACTATAATGTATTTGATTCTTTATTGGAAAAAAGATGAATGATTGCCTTACTTGTCAAGAGATATTTAAAGAAATTATTTATGTCATTTTATTACCTCATGGTATAGTGTTCAATTGTGCAAATTTCTGTGCAGTTCAATCCAATTTGCAGATATTTTGTACCATTAAAGGAAAAACATACCTCTTCAATGAAGACTTTTTCTTTTAAATGGATGAATTTCTTTTGTGGAATGATACTGTATTTCCATTAAGTACATTAGTACTTTTCTCATGGCCTGTTTTGTAAAAATGAAATTACAGCCATAAAGTTTGTGTGCAATTTAAAATTGCACACTATTTTAAATTGCTCGCGAACTTGATGGCTACCTTGTATATCGCTATTATCAATAAAATTAATTGTGGTGGCCCATTGTAGGTAATGGCTAAAAGTGAATGTGGCACTAACACACACAAACACACACACATTTTTTTCTACGTGATGTAACCTTGTGTCTTTCATTCACTTCCTGAGCAGAGGCCTTCAAATATTTTGATGTTCTGTCATTTCCTAATGTGTGTCAGTTGCGTGTCCTTGCTCGTGAGCATTATTTCTTAAAACGTGGTTGTCATGGTTACTCTTGTTACCATTGGCCAACTAACATTTAGCCTTTCTTTTTCCCTTTTGCTGCATTAAAATGGAGCAGTAAACCTGACAGGTGAGGAAGAGAGAACAAACCTCTTTAATGCTCAGTAAGAAAAAAATAAGAAACTGGTAGACTTTGGAGCTATTGAAGAGGTGAGGGTGGGGGCTGGATATACCTGATAAAAAATACCTGGCAAGTGGAAGATGGATGGAGCCGATGTGTGTACGATAGTTTTGATATTATTATAGAATGATTCTGGGGAAAATAAAAAGAAATATTTTGTCTCCATAAGAAAAAAAAAAGAAAACATTACTTTTACCATCAAATGTCAAAGTTAGTAAAACCAGTCTCTGAGTTTTGTTTGTGGTCAAGATTAAATGAGCATTTGTATGTGTTAATGTGTTTACAGAGCAGAAATGTGAGGCGTCCCATAACCCCTTTTGTTTTGTTTTGTTTGTTTTTAGCAAAGAGTAGTCTTCAAGTTTAGTCCCGATTGCCTCGTGATGCAGGAAGGAATATGAACATTTTCAGACCCTGCAAATATTGATGGCAATGCTTAGTGAAAATACCTCATTCAGTATTATTATCCGTGTCTTCCAACCTCGAATAATAATGGCAATGATAAACTGGAATATGTACTGTGTGACCTTCTCTTTTTCTAACTCACATATATACAAAGTCACATATTCACTTACGCATATATATGTATATATATATATATATACATATACATATGTATAAGCTCTTGATTAAAAGTAAACTAATCTTAAAGATCATCTGCCTTCCTCATGACATTGTATCATGAGTGGTTCTCAGTGGTTCTCACTGAGTAGCCTCTATCCCAGCAGCCATAATATCAGCATCACCTTTATAGAAATACAAATTTTTGGGCCCCACCTCTGATCTACCACCGAATCAGGGTTGGTCCAGCCGCTTATATTTTAACAGATCTTTGCAGGGGATTCTGATGCATGCAAGTTTGAGAACTTCTACCATACTATTTTCTCTAAAATCCCTTGACATCAGTCAGCAAGCCACATGCTCAGCGATAGCAATCCTGAAACCTCTGTGAGGGTGTCTTTTTGGTGTTATGTGGACAGCTCTAGTGGCTATTAATCCAGCAGAAGACAAGTACACAATTTTTTTGGAATTTTTTTTTTTTTTAGGACAAAAGACAAAACACTTTGAATCCCCTAATATACTCAGAGGTCTACCTTCCCTTATAACACTTCCACATCTTACAGAAAATAGAGCTGGGCCAAACTTACCCATCAGCTTCTCATCCTCCACTATTTTATAAATGAAGAAACTAAGAAGGTTTGTGGTTGCCATACACAAATAGTGACAGAGTTAGGATTACATTATTAATGTTATCAGAATCATAACTGTGAAACATTGGAAGTGACTTTTTTGAATATGAAGAGTAGATATTTCCAACAAGTGCATCTTTCTCTCCAACACCTGTGCCCATATGTCCGAATAATATCTTTGTTCCAAGACCATAAATACGATCTTCCACACAATCTCCCTTTGTTCTTACTGTCCTCTGAACCTAGATGAAACCCAGGTGAAAGAAGTGAAAATAAAACACTCCTTAGACCACAGAGGAACATTTTTAGTATACAATTCCTGTATCCCTAATAACCACATGCTTTTATACTATTAGCGGTTTCTGCCAGGTCTGAAATGTTACGTGATCTTCCATTTCCTTTTCACGCAAGTAACTCCTACACATGGCAGATACGTCTCACTTTGAGAAAAAAACTTGTACTGTATAAAGTTTTCATAATCTTAATAGAAAAAAATATAATGTCACAAGGCAAAATTTACATTTTGTTTGTAGGCCTTATTCATTATACTCTTGTAATTAAAAATGAAGATGACCTCTGAAAACTTATCAGGAAAATGTTACTACTTACATTCATGTTGGGCCTGTCTTAGGTAATTATGTCCTTTAATATTTTATGTCAGTTGCTTCAATTTTTGGAAGCTCTTTACCATTATTACCAATGATGACCAAATTCTTCATCTTCCAGATCTTTCTTAGGCATTTTTTTTTTTTGTACATTAAAAAACAACTATTCTAACACATGAATGTTTAAAAATAATGTGATAAGAATGTAGACAGGCCAGAATTATCCATGGTACAATCATCAGACGAATCTAAACAAAACCAATTTAAACAGCTAGTTTTCTATCTGGTTATGATTTGGGAGTCTGGGGTCTTAGAGGTCACTTCATGTAAACTAACAATGAAAGGGAAATTAGGTATTAAATATCAGCACACCCTTCCCAGTTCATTATAATTATGGATTTTAATGTTAATCCTATGCCCTGAATTTTCTGAGACTCATATATCTTGGTAACAAGATGTGATTTCCAGCTTTCCTATTACCAGAGAAATTGGCAACATTTCTTTAGACACTGTTCTTTTTTATTGCTCCAGCTCTATGTCACTCAGCCCAGCCTCAGGGAAAAAGAAGATAAGGAGGTTTCTCCACAATCCCTGCAAGACTGAAGTAGTTTTCTTGCCCAGATACTTCTAATTCTGGTTTTCTATCTGGTTAGGATTTGAGCCTTTCTATCCGCTTAGTAGAGCCGCCTTAGGAAAGGACAAAAATGCAGGCATTAGTCATCAGGACTGCCACATCCGTCAGGAAATGTATCAGTACCAACTTACATACCAGGACCAAAACGTAAGATGAGCCTCCAGAATTATTTGAAGCAAGAAGACCAACCATTTGTTTCATGCAGGATTGATTGGCTTGAAATGTCACATTTAGAGACATTCCATTAACCTATTTGAATTTTGGATCTTCAGCAATAAAATGAATCTCAGTGTGATGAGGCAAATACCCATGGCATGTAGGCAGCGACATTGTCTGCTCTGAAACTGGTCCTCATCTCCTTCTTTCCCAGGGTCTTCTGAGCCCCACTCTTTATTCCTTCTCATCAGCCCCCCATCTCTTCCTTGCCTTTCCTTTGTATTTTCTATTCTACTCCATATGACTGGAATGCCAGGACCTTTGGCACTTCTCAAAATCATTGCTCAGCTCTGACTGGTGTGTATGGCTTGGCAGTACATTTTTGTCTTAAGGCTACACCTGATGATTTAGATAGGATAGAAGGAGGGAATCCTGAGACATGTTAATCCAAGGTACTGGAAATCAAGGTGTCTAATAGGACTCACCCAAGAAAATTTATTCCATTAGTGATGTTTTGCCAAAGGCATTGCACTTGAGCAAATCAAGTACACTTCCCCTTTGCATCAATCTTCCCTTCATCCCCTGGTTAATTTTAGTTTATATAGTTGAGCAGAAATGGGAAGAAAGGTTATAAACAGGAGCCTTCTGGCTAACCGTAGAACAACCTGGGTGGCATTGAACGAGGGCCCATTGCCTCAGCAACACTAATGAGCTATATACCACAGTCATATCAAACAGAGAAATGGAGCGTTCTAAACACAGCACCCTTCTCCCCAAATAAAAATGCCTTTGCTTCGAGCAGGGGTGAGATGCAAGAATCATGACTCCAACATAGAGATTGCTAGAATTATATATGGTGGGAAAGGCACCATTTGAAAATAGCTTCCCTTGGTTAAATGAGTTTTAAACCAAATTCAAGAAGGAAGAAGATAGATCATTACCACTCAGTAATTCAAAATTTTGGTTTGAAAAAAAACAGATGAATTTTATGTACAAATCTGACCTTTCTTCTTAGAAATTTTTTAAAATTACTTTATGATAGCTTTAAGAAGGGTACTTAATACAGCTAGTGGGTAGCTTTTAAAAAAGACAAGATGCACTGTGTGAAGAATTACATTTACAACAGAAGGCACTGTTAACAGCACTTTGTATGTTTATCGGTAGTGTTGATCTACCCACTAGGTGAAATGACTATTTCTCTGACCTTTCTATGATTCCTTTTCATAAATAAAATATTAATCACAGCTTAACACTGTAAATAGCCAGCACTATTTTTTTTCCTTCAAACTTATAAAAGAAAGGGGATGTGGGTTTTGTGTGGTCCCAATTGTCCTTCTAGGTATTAGGATAAGTTGACATCTTAGAAATGTACTTATGGTACCCTTGTTTACCTGCTTTATGGAAAAATCTAATCTTGTGCCACTTTGCAGCCACCAGTTATATATACTTCGAAAGGGGCCAATTTAGCTATTCAGCTGGAGGCCAGGTAGTTTCACTATGGTAACAAAAGTGTTAGCATTGGCTACCAGGGATGTCCTATCCTGTTCTTCACAAATAGAGCCAATGGGTCAACAAAGGTCCAAGCATATCTCACCAAGACCTCCTTAAAGCCTAAAGGCAGAATCACTGAATTATTAAATCTGGAGTTGAAGGACGTCTTCAAGGGGAGGTCTTCACTTAAACAACAGTTAAAGAAGACTTCACTTGAAAACATCTTTAGACCTGAGGAAACACTGTTGTCCTGAACAAAGTCACAAAGCTAGCCAGGTTAAAATTCCTTAAACTGAAAATGGGGGCAGGCACAAAAGTACATGTACAACTTTCTATCTTTTTATGTTTCAGTCAGTTTTTGGTTTACTCTTAAATTTTTATTTTCTCCCTATAGGAAGAGAGCAGAGTCAGACTCTAGAAAGAGCAGCATACCGAACAGTAAGGAGGTCCCGTCACACCACCCCACAGACCCTGTGGAACTGAGGCGCCTTAACTTTCAAACCCCAGGTAAGAGGCACACGCATTTTAGCTGTAATCAACTCTTTGCTGCAAGTCTTATAGTCCAGCGGATAGTGCCTTGAGAGTCGAATATCTTACTTTGCTTAGAACCATTTTTCATCCTGCTTTTTTATTTTAATATTACTGAGACTTGCCCAAGCAAAAGTCTGAAAGAAATGAATTCTTTATGCAAATCTGCAGTGGGATGGGGAAGGAGAAGAAATGGAATTCTCCTTCAAATTTCGGAAGTCTTTATAGGAATATCTAACCATTTTTATGAGCTTAACGGTTTATTACTTTCAATGACACCAATGTGGATAGAATGTCATTTCTCATCTTATAAAGTGAGGGAATGAATCAATGGACGAATGTGTACATCTGTCCCTCCTTTGGGAAAACATAGATTTGTTCTCTATTTTCCTATTTCTTTGTGTTTACAATAATCTGAAGGAAAGATGGGAGGGAGGAAAGAAAATATAGCAAAATCACATATCTTTTAAAATATTACCCATACCAAATCTCACTGACCAATTCAGATTTCTTACTAGGGAGACGCATAAAGTGAGGATAAGAAAAATATGTTTGCTTCTTAAAATGAAGAATATTAAGTGCTTCAACAGAGGAAAATTCCTATTCTTGCTGAGAGGCATTTGGTACAATGATGTTAAGTCAAGCCTAGATCCATTTTTCTTTCTTTCAACTAAACCTTGTTTATGCCAAATGAATGGCAATGGTGAATTGTAGAGGGAGCTAAAAATAAAAAAAAAAACCTGAGTGGCACTGTCTTAATACTTTATAGTAATGAACAAAGTAAAAAGCTGAACTAAAAAGTTTTGGGGGTTAAAATTTGGTTGCAGTAATGTGTCCCAAATTGTTGGCAAGTTTCTCTTCTTTCATATGCATGGTAACCCACAATATGATACACTACAGATTTATTAAACTAGACATTCACAGGGAATTACTTTGAACTGAAAATATAGTACATGGTTTATTATGTTTTGCATATTTTCTGTTTTACGTGTATATCATAGTAACTAATATCCCTTCAATTAAAAGAAATGATCACTGTTGGTGGTATAGTACTGAGCATAGCTGCTTTCCAACGGAAGGAAATGTTTAACATTTTCCATGTGGCTATGTAATCATCATAAATGTGAGTTGTTGTTTTTTTTAATTCTAACTCCAATGAGATTAGACCATTTTTTTAATTGTGTATTTCTAAAGGAAAAGTCTACCTTCATCAGAACACAAAGGTGAAGAAAATGTTCAAAATGTTCAGGGTAACCAAAACCCTGCATGCTTTATAAAAGGGAGGAGCTAAAAATTTTAGCCTGTGGATGTGTGCTTTGATGACAGAACAATCTTGTGTCATCCTCCAGAGTGACTGTAGTCCCCTTGATGCATTACATTGAGTTTCAGTCTTGGAGGTCCATTAGGCAACTCAATATAAGTTAAATTGTGGTAGTAAATTTTTGTAGATGAGTCCTTTTTGAAATTACAGTATACTGACTCCTTCAGGTTACAGGCAACTTCTTAATAATGGACCCAGGAACTGGTGTCCTTTTCACCTTGGCTAACTCAATGTAGAGAGAATCTAGAAGCCAAAGAAATGATCTGTTATATGATTCCTTAGCTGTACTGCCTCATCAGCCTTTGCAAGAGCAGCACAGTGTGGACATAGGGAAGATGGTTTGGTTTCTCAGTACCTGGCTGCTGCCCCAACATCTGTGTGGGGACCATGGCAAAAGCTGGAGTTAGTTGCTGAAATAATTAAAGAGAACAAGAGCAAGTAGAGTTTCAATAAGAGAGGAAATGTTTATTTTAATGACCTGGATAATAGGCTAGGCCTTCTCCTAGATGCTGCAGGTAGTATGGGAATGCTGTTCTTGGATTTTATACACAATCTTTGCTGCTTCTTTGGAATTCCCAGGGTCTGTTCCCATAATATGTTCCCATAACAACTGATATGTACCTGTTCATGTTAGAAAGTCACAAGGACATCAGTCAGTCCTCCCAAACAACCCAGCCACAAGGTCTTGGTTAGCAATTAGCTACATTCCCACAATAGCCCAGGTCAGGCTGACCCAAGCCAGTCCAAAATAGCCTACCTGCTTCCACCATCTACCCTGTTCATTTCTAATTAACTGTCTCACCCAACACTTCCTCTGGCTTCCATGTAAAGTGCTAGTGTGTTGGAGCCAACCTTGGTCTTTCACCACAGGCAGAAACACAGCGTAGGGTTGGGTGGAAAGGCAAAGGTAGACCCCAAAGAAGAGAGCCAGTGGGAGCGCTAAACCTCTCCTCTAGCACCAACGGGGAATATTTACAAGCCTAAATACAAAACATGGATGGGAACTGTGGAAAGGATTATTAGCAATGTGCTCGCAACTACAAACAAGAGAACAGGAGTGCCTGCTGTCTAAACCAAGGGGCCTCTGTCTGCAAGTACTTCTCACTTTTGCAGGTAATTTTGCTAATGTGGCCAATTCCAAGGATTAAGAATTTAATATTCTAAATGTATGTGGGAATATTAGATCCATGTACAGAAAGAATCTGTTAAATTTTACGTAAGACACTGGAAAGAAGAATAGGTCTGCAGTCACATCACTTGTATCACCGATGGCTTTACAAAATTAAAATGGGAACCCAAGTATATAGGAAGGTGTCATTTAAATCAAGTTTTTATAAGCTCAAATGGGTCATGGAATAAATGAGCAAAATTAATGTAGAAAAATAGAAGAGATAGAGTAGAGGAAGAGGCACTAGAAAAAGAGAAATGGTCCTGAGATCCTAGCACATCTGTTCACTGAGGAAGCAGTAGACCATACCCTTTAGCTCAGATAAGCAATCCTCTTAAGCTTGATTTGTTGAAATTGTCTATTTGCTTCCCAAACTTTATTATGTGTCCTGCTGTCCTGAAAATTCTACCATTTAACAAAGGAAATAGACTCCGCTTCTAATGTGAAATTCATACAGATGTGACCACTTTGCTTCAGAGAGTATGGATTTCAGCCTGGGACTGTGAATTACCTTAATTACTTGCCAATAGGAAGAGAGCAGGTGGTGGGGATTATTAACCACAAGTAACCATGTTGTGCTTTTTCCTCTCTTATTCACAAAGAATCAAAAGTTATCCTACATGATAAAAGCACAGCAAGTCCTATGACTTTACTTAAATTTCAGATTTTTAAATTCTTTCCATTGCACTGTCTAAAAATGTCCTTTTATATACATCACACCTATAAATGTGCAATCACTTATCTCCAAACACTATAACACTTGAGAATGTTTATTAACAATATGCATAGGTAGTGAATTAATAATCTACATCTTCAAAAAAAAAGGCTTTCAATGAAGTAAGAAAGCTGTGACTTACTATGCCTAGCACAGAACTTGTTAATGAAAGCAAATTGATTTCCACTTCTGATGGGGCCGCTGTGAATGATAAAATGCCAAACAAACATTACCATTTGAAATTCTGTAGGCCTTTCAGAAGCACATTGCTTAGTTCAGTGATTCTATAAATTCTACTTTCTTTAAAAAAAAAAAAAAAATCATCTTGTGAATGAAAGATTCATTTACATTTCAAGTTGTGTATTCTTGTAGGAGTCTACATTTAAGGAGTCGGATCTTTTTTCCTCAATTCCAAATTTTATATAAATATAGCAGTTTGACAATTTAAGTACATCAAAGAACTGTACCCTTAAATGCAGTACCACAAACACACTTCAGTTAGGAAAGAGGCAGAATTCTGTCCACTATTGCTCAACAAAGGCATAAAGAAAAGACAGAGAAACCTACTGTGTTCAGGTATAACCAATATTTTGAGGTTGGGAGGTGTGGGGAAGAACGTAGTGTTAGCATATTTTCAAACTTTTGAATAATAATCAATTCAGTCTGTTGATGAAACCCTTGTGTGCGAGCGTCTGAACATGTTAGAGAAACTCAGGCTTACAGAATTGAGGGCAGGCTCTATGCTTTAGATATTGCCCATGGTTGTGTATTCCCGCCTCATTCAGGTTCAGATGATGGTATGTAGCCAAATTATATTTGAGAGAACCTAAGCTACCTAATCCCTTAAAAGAATAGTGGTTTGCAACCACACAACATATGGGGTCAGTCAGAATTCATGTGGAACAGGCAGCTAAAATGGCATTGCTAGCACCATTAATAATTTTGTGAAATTAAAATGAGGACTTAAGTAATAGGAAAGTTATCATTTAGCTAAAAGCAGATTCATTGCCTCAAGTAGATAATGGAATAAAACGGGCAACATGAGCAAAACAAGAGATGAAATGTCATAGAACTTGCTAAAATTATTAACTATCAATCACAGTTTTACAAGTCTTTAACAAATAAGGAGGAAAGGAAGAAAGTATTCACTTAATAAAAGATACTTTCAAAAGAAGTCTCTGTTAAGCCTCATCTACCTTTGTGGACAATAGTAACTAAGAGTACAGGAAGATGACAGATGTGTTGCATCTTAAGCAAAAGTGAATTATGTTAGCCTGAGGTGGAAGGAAAGGTATTCTTTTCCTTAAAAAAAAAAAAAAAAAATTCCAAGTTATTTTGGTTCTCCCCCTCCCAATGTATCTTGTTCTTCGTTACAGAAGTAACACATTTATTGGGAAAACTTTAGAGAATAGAAAATAAGCTTATTAACAATTGTTGTGTATAGGTGTTTGTTATTTTGTTGTGTAATATTTTTGTATATTTGAAATTTTTTAATTAGGAAAAAGGGCCAACAAAAGCACTTTTTTCTTCCTGTACCTCTCACCTGGGCACTGTGCAGTAGTGACATCATCACAGCTCACTGCAACCACAGACTCTTGGGTTCAAGCGATCCTCCTGCCTCAGACTCGCTGGTAGCTGGGACTACAGGTGCCCACCATATGCTCAGCCAATTTTTTTAGTTTTTAGAGAGACAGGGTCTCACTCTTGCTTAGGCTGGTCTTGAACTTTTGAGTTCAAGCAGTCCTCTAGTTCGGCTGGGATTATAGGCATGAGCCATCATGCCTGACCTCAAAGGCAGTTTTAGAGAAGGAAAATTACTCTTTATTTCACCATTTCTTATTTTTCTTTTTCTTTTTTTTTTTTTTTTTGTTTGTTTATTGTTGGGGATTCATTGCAGGTACAAGAAACCAGGTTACACTGATTGCATTTGTTAGGTCAAGTCCCTCTTACAATTGTGTCTTGCCCCCAAAAGTTATGTCACACACCATATTTTTCCTTTTTAAAAAAATTTGATATATTTAGAATAAAAATAAAATATTTCTTACCATTACTACAATTTTACCTTCTAGAAATATCTACCACAAATAGCTTCATGCTTATCCTTTCAGAACTTTTTATGTGTATGCACAGTTCTTTAAATGATGAAACATAGAGCAGGTAGTTGGACAGATGTGTGTGTGTGTGTGTGTGTATGTATATACATACACACAATTTTCTGTTTTCATAGTTAACTATATAAAAACAGACCTTCCTCTAAGATAGTGTACTGGATTGGTGTCTTTTCTAACAGCTGATGATAGTGTTGGTATTCTGTTCTATGGATATCCAAATGTTTAGATCCATTCCCTATTAGTGGAGGCTAAGTTATTTCCATGTTTTGCTATTGCAGATACTACTGTAATAAGCACTATTGAGCCCAGATCTTTTTATACCCTTGTCACTATTCCTGCATGTTAGACACCTGGGCATGTGATAGCAGGGTCCTGAGATAGGCACATTCAACCTTTTGATGGAGACTGCTGATCACATATCTTTTGAAATATTGGAAAAGTCCTTTACTAAAAGTTTGACTGTGGCCTCTAGAATTGGACAAAATAACTAAGATAAATATAATACTGTCAAAAGACAGTGAAATGAAAGAAAACCAAATACATTACTGGTATGTATTCCTTTTACTACTTTTTCCCAGCAAAGCACATTTACAAGTTCAGCACCTTAGAAGAGTACTCCTTTGTTTCAGTACAAGAAAGGTGTAAGATAGGAGAAGATATAACGAATGCATCAGCAAGGCACTCCTCACCACCTTCCTCTGTGCCTACATATGCAGGCTCACAGAATCAGCTGTCTCTGCTCACACGCCACCTCCCCCCCGACCCCCCAAGAAGATACTTGCAATAATGGTTGTGCTTGGCCCTTTAACAAAAAGAACTTTAAAACTTGATGATCAGATAGTACAACATAAAGCCTCGTTTTCATTCTGTGGATGACCTTAATATGTTTTGCCCTAAAGCATACATGGATGGTAGGTGATTGATGGGCTGTGAAAAACAAAAACAAACTCGTAAAAAGTTAACGTATCAGAAACAGCAATATCAGCAGCAGAAACGTCTGCACAGCAACTGAATGGGCTTTGAGAGCTCTGAGGGTATCTCTTTCAATCTATAGTGCTATTAATTGGATCAGTGCTAACAAGATCCGTTCTTATCTGTACTTCCTTCTTCATATTTTATTTTTGTACTGTAATGAATTTAGGCATATGATCTAGATTAAGTATACCAGATGTGTTCTTTGTGTTTTACATTTTGAATACCCTGAGTCATTAAACCAGGCACAGTGGGTCAGGCCTGTAATCCTAGCACTCTGGGAGGCTGAGGTGGGTGGATTGCTTGAGTTTTGAAGTTTGAGACAGTTCTGGTATAGAGTGAGGATCTGCAAGAAAAGAGAGCAGGCCAGTCCAGGGACAAGGAAAGACTTTAAAAGAGGGGCAAAAGAGAATGGAGAATGGCTATGTGCCAGCTCCCACGTGGCTGCAGAAAGCTTTTATTAGACTTACCAGCATAGCTGGAATGCATTGTAAGACTGGAGTTCCACTTAGGGTTCTTCCCTACTGCAGTTTAGGATTATGCTGCACAGATTTGGGGCTAGGATTATAGGAGTTTCCTTAGTACCAGCCAGAAAATGGATAGGGTGTTTCCAGGAACTTTGGCCCAAGACACTCCAAGAATCTGAGGAGGGGATTGCTGATTTCTGACACTATTTTCTAAAATGGCTCCACTCTTGAATTCTTTTCCCCGCAGAGACCAGCTTGAAATAGAAAAAGTAGCTAGGGGTTGTGGCAAGCGCCTATAGTCCCAGCTACTCAGAAAGATAAGACAAGAGAATTTATTGAGCCCAAGAGTTTGAGGTTGCTGTGAGTTACGATGACAGGGCACTCAACCCCAGAGAGACTGAGTGAAACTCTGTCTCAAAACGAAACGAAACGAAACAAACAAACAAAAAAAACAACCTGAGTGACTATATCTAAATGCCAAATCTCCCGTGTAAAGGAACATGATTGGTTCGTATTCCTGTCTTTTGAGAAATTCTACATAAAAATGAATTTCAATTATGCTATTCTCTTGGAGAATCTTTTACTTAATCAGGATCTGAGTTATGGATTAAGTCAAATTGTCATTATTGTTTTACCAAGAAGCAATTATGTTTTACAAATCAATGTTCTCTTTATCTTTAATTTATCATTAGTTTGTGAAACAAATTATAAACAGAGCAGAGTATTTGTATTTCATTCAGAGAATTATAAATAATGCATGAATTATGATAGAAGTATGACAAATATTTAATGAACTATGTTTTTCTCTATTACTGTTAGCTGGGTAAAGTACACTTTTTGACAAGGCTATGGTATTGATTTGATGAACAAAGTAACTTCTCCTTGGTCCATGACCACAAACTATTCTTTAGCCTTTATTAAAATTTGCTGGAAAGAAAAATCATGAAGAGAGCATTACTGCGTCATTACAAACACATACATAGTGACAGAAAAAACATCAGAAAGATGTACTACCATTGTTAGCAATCTCAAAAACTCTGCTTAGTGAAATATTTATAAAGTGCCTATTGCACTTTTAAAAAATCTGAAAATAGAGTGGTTGATAAACATTTCTCTATGGCAGTGGTTCTCAACCTTCCTAATGCCGTGACCCTTTAATGCAGTTCCTGTGGGTCGTGACCCACAGATTGAGAACCACTATGGACAGTAAAGTCAGGTGGAGCATGCAGTAGTAAAATATAGAAGAATATTTATTGTAAAAGCAAAAATGTTTTTTTTTAAACTATTCTGGCAAATAGCACTGCAATTTTTAACAGCTTACCTATAGTTCAAGTTTTTGTGGAAATTTATGTCTTGGCAAAAAGTAACTGGAAAATACAGATGTGTTTATAGGCACACTTTACCTTTTCCCCACCTTCTAAACAGATGCTCTAAGTAAACTAGTCACATTGACACGTTTTCTCAAACTGGGGAGGGTTTATGATCTCTGTGTTGCTATCCGAGATAGCTCAAACATTCTTACAGGCCTAGTTTCATATACATATCCCCACTCTTCCAGGGGGGTGAGATGATTTGAGAGAGCATGGTATAATGACAAGTGACAAGGTCTGGGATCAGATTACATGGGAAGGTTTTGTGATTTGCTATCTGGGCTAACATAACACAAGTCACTGAACTTTTCTGAAATTTAGAGTCCTCTTGTATAAAATGAAAATGCTAGACAAAAGTCATCTCTGAGGTACCTCTCAGCTGAAGCTGCCATGATCTTCAAATTTTACTTCTTCTTTTAGGAAGCCACCACGGCATTACTATCACAAATATGTACCCTCTTTTAAGAAGCGATCATATTCTTTCTCCTGCAGCCTAAGCAAATTTCAGAGACTGAATCTTTCATTTTTCATGACACTGTATATTGTGGAGATCATAGCTTCAGGATGAAAACTCTGCTCAGAGTTAACATGTGCCTTTAAAATGCATTTATTTGTACATTGCTTGGAAGGGATGAAGTCATAACACTGGCAAGTTCTTACCAATTGTTAGTTGTGCTACAAGTTCTTCGGTGCTAACAATAGAATTGCTAAGGTACTAACGCTTGCTAATAAGAAATCAGAGGAGTTTCCAAGATACCACCAGGAGAAAGCTCATCTCATTCTCATAAATCCTCATATAATTTTTAAATGGAAAAGAAACAAGTAATAAATGAAGTTATAGGACCCGCATCATGGATTCCCATAAGGCTGAGAGCCATTGCTCTAGGGAAGGTTAAAGATGTCAACACTGGCTCCCACACCCAGAGTAAGATTCTGAATTACTTGGAGTAGTGTGTATAGCCTGCAAAAAAAATAATTTTAAAGTATCTTAAATGATTCAAAGACAAAGACAATGATCTAATAAAGACTTTGGTCTGTAGAACTCTGAGCAATGGCCAGGGTTCCAGATAAAAGACTGCAAAGATATTACAATGAGGTCAACTTCATCATTTTCTTGGTGTCTACTTTTCATTCATAATCTAACATACTTGATTACATCATATACAATTTTTCAATGCTGGGCAATGGAGAACTTTCTGGGGAATTTTGGAACAATATTTTGAAGTAGATCCTTGCTGATTATTTTCTGATACGAGCAAAAGAATTTCATTGTAGAGGAATGTTATCCCAGATTTATTCTTCAGCATAATTTTTATGTTGGCATTCCGTCTTTTCAAATGTGTATATGACATTATATTAGAGTATATATACTTTTGGCTAACTAAAGAAAATATCACCAAACTTAAATTATTCAAACTGTGGACAATTAAATTCCATAATAGTTTTTAGTTTTTAAACAGTGCTCCCCATGCCCCCCGTCAAAAGGTACAAACTTTTAGAACCCTTAGGTATGAGTTGTGTCAAGAGAATTTTTCTTATCTGTTCAGATATCCTATCAATATGGTAGAAATGAGAGTTATAAAGAAAGGAGTGACTCCATAATTTAATTCCACACTCTTTTTTTGTGATTAAAGAAATTGAGATGGTTGACAAGCAGTGGTATGTCCCTATTAGTAGATGGCAGAATGAAAAGTAGGACTCATGCCCAGTATTCTAGGCTGGGACCCCTTGTCCTCTACCACTGGGTTCCCACTAGTTCTCCTCCTTTTTTTTTTTTTCTGGAAACATCCAGTCTGCCATTTTTTACTTATCTTTGAAATTTGGTTCAATATGATCCATACAGATAGATAAGTCTTACATAGTGATTGTTTAGTGCTACGGAATGGTGCCTGTGATAGGGATACTTGTGTATATGTATTCTGATTTAGAACCTCAAGAGTCAGCGCAGGATTGCTTCCTAAGTAATACTTGCAGACCATGTGCCAGTGCATGCCAGAGTGAATATGTTGATCGCATCTTTGGTTGATTATTATGGTCTTCTACTGCTGTTATACTAATACTTGTCCCATTTCCCACTGGCTTTACTTTTTGCAGCTTTGAGCAGTAATTCAGTCCCCTACGCCTCCCTGATTGGCTCTGTGTCCTCCCTCTCTAGCCAAACCACCACTCAGTCCATATATGATAATAACTCTCTCCCACGATTCGCTCGAAAAGGTCTAAACATCTTTGTCTGTATTATTTTCTCTGTTAAAGCACTGTAACGATGTCCGTGTCAGTCCACTTCCATCTCCTGACAAGCCTAACGTCTCCTGTGCCTTGCATTTCCATTCTTTTCACCGGGGTTGCCTCATCTGGATGAGATCACTCAGTTATCAAACCACTGTCGCCCACCCACTCCTTCCAGAGAAGGTCAATTAGTTCAATTCTATCATCCACACAGAAAAGTTTCAGAAAGTGGCCCAATATTTTGGACCAAAGCCATCATTATATCACCAACTATGAGTTTTTACTTCCAAGCAGTATATTTTTATTGGATATTCACTAAGATGTTAGCTGACTAGAAGCTCACCTGCATAGCTGTGATACTAGACCACCACGATTCACAGCATGGTGCCCAAGTGACAATCTTCAAAAACCAAAGCCCCTTTTTACTCAACTTACCAGAACCATTGACAATTGGCATTTGAGATAAAGGAACTTACTGGGTGACTTTTAATAATGGTACAATTTCTAAAATGTTCATAAAGTAATCACATGTTGACTTAATGGTCCTCATTCCACAGTGTGACTCCCTCCAGAGAGTCACGATGACAGCTGAATGTCAACAGGGCTTCCAGTTTGAGCTCCTCCCTCCTCCTTTTTCTGCTTCCCTGGGGACACGCGAGTTCAGGTCTTTCTGGCCAGCTGGAATTTGTGCCTGTAAGATCCAAGTCAGCCATGCTCTCCCATGCTACTTTTGCAAAATTCATTAGAAAGAAATAAAATGCACCTTATGTGAAAAGTGAGAAAATGTCAGAAAAATACAGGGATCACCAAAATTAACAGTGGAGTATTTTTTAAATCACAATCAATGAAATTAATATATATCCTGCTGGCCGACTGAACTAAGACGTGTCAACCCCTGTCTCTGCTTTCCTCCTTTTTCCGCCTTCTTTCCTTCCTTACCTTTTCACCATTTTCTCACTTTCCTGGATTCATTTCCTATGAGTGGACAAAGATGTTTACACCTGAAGTAGATTGTAGGTTTGCTGGGGGTTGAATAACGGGGACCTGGGGCAGACCACCACGAAGTTGTTAGTGTGGCCATCTATAAATATACAGGAGAAGGCTGCAACCCCAGCCTCTACAATCTGCTACTAGTGGAAACATGTTGGAAGCTCAGTGTGGTATCTGATCGTGTGGTCAGTGATTATCGTCAATGAGCTGTGGTGCATGTCATCCTTTGTGTCTGTGTTTGCATGTGAATGTCCGTCACCTACAGGTGTGTGAAATAGTAAATCTATCTTTAATCAAGTCACACTATAGAGTAAATCCTGCAAAAGCTCACAGCATTTCTATTAGTGTTTTGTTTTGTTTTTTAAGGATATCAGGCTATCCATATCATTTTTTTTTTTTAACAAATCTGTTCTATTTTATTTTATTTACACCATCATTTCCTTTGCAGGTTCAGATGATTCCGGTTACCCTGGTAACCTTCATTCTTCAAGTTAGTTTTCCTTGCTTATGCATAAGTCATTTTATGTTTCCTATCAAGCTACTACTCTTCCCCTTTTAGGCCTTTCTCAGTATCTGTTTTCTTAGTTCACTTGACACCATTTAATTCCACACAATTTCCATTTCACACAGTGCAGGAGAAGGAGTTTGAAATGACATAAGAGTCATTACTCAAAGCAGAAGTTGACATCAAGCCTGACTGGCAGTTTTCTCCGCTAGCTAACCCATTGATTCATAGCACAATAACGCTTTCTTTTACACTAGGAGTGTTAGTTTGGAGATTATGCTTGGTGACTTTTCATTTGGCTACAAAATCCATCCTTCCAGAGCATGTCCTGCTTTGAGTAACCAAACTATTTGCCTGCTTCCTCACCTAAGACATCTTTACTACTCACATAATTTCAGGCCATTTCTAACTATAGTATTCTCTGTATTGGGGAATAATTGATATCATTTTCATGTCTTTTTAAATGTGTCTCTTCTGTCCTTTTTCATTAGGTATGGCTAGCCATCCTCCAATACCTATCTTGGAACTTGCCGATCACATTGAAAGGTTGAAAGCAAATGACAACTTGAAGTTTTCCCAGGAATACGAGGTAATTCACTGTGTTTATACTTAAAAGTAGTTTCAAGAGTTGCCACCATGGTCTTTTTGACCATATTCTTCAAAATTAACTTTATCTGCTTTTCCTTTTAAGCATAACTCAGAATCTAATGTAAAAATTTATAATGAAGAGCCTACTTAGAATATCTATACAATCAACATAGTAATTGTCCTTTACAAAGGTGTTAGTTTTAGATTTGTTCAGTGTTACTTACTAAGGTTATATACTTTTTGCTTTTCGAAATTTTATTTTTCATTGATAAATAATTGCTTATAATTCTATGCTATGCATTATTATTTATAGTCACCATTTTGTGCAATAGATCACTACAGCTTATTCCTTTTTGCCAGCTAAAATTTTGATCATCTCCTCCCTTTATCTGTGCTCCTTTTGGTAGATACTATTGTCCTTTCTACTCCAACAAGTTTGACTGTTTAGATTCTACATTCATACTATATTAGCGAGATCATTTAGTGTTTGTCTTTTCTTGTTTTATGAGTTTAAATAATATACTAAACTGATAGACTTCCTAGTATACTAAAAAGGTGCCCAGTACATGGATTCACATTGACAATCCTCACTGGAAAAGAGAAATGACAGAGATGAAATAGATTTCTCAGTACTCTTAGCTTTATAATTTAGGCCCTGAAAATTATAATTATTGAATACACATGTGATTTTACCATTTAGTCTAATATTTAAATGTTTAGTCTTTAATGTTAAAGCTAATGGTAAGATTAAAAAGGTATTTCTAGAAATTTGCTTATTTTTAATGGAATGGTGAACTGAATGCTATCTTAAAATTCCAGAATCCTTAAATATTCTTTGTGAATTCTTGATGGTGAATGGAAAGCTTGTGTGTGCGTATGTGTTGCCCGGGGTATATTTGAATATCGTCCCTTTATCAAGTAAAGGGTTGTAAAACTGGATATTTCCAGTATTTAGCAGCAAGGGTCATAGTGGAGCCAATTCATGAATTATTGACAGCTGGACCATAATTATTCTTTTAGGCCAAGTTTAACTTAAGATTAAAATATACAAGTAAAATCGCATAGTTGTACCAAATGACAAAGGGCTGTGTGGTATCTGAACAGCCCTAATTTAACCTTAAAGGTTTTCTACTGATTTACCGAAAGAGAATCTTTAAACAGGTCCTTGTTATCTCACTTAATATCTATTTTATCAGCCTTAATTGGGGCATGCACATTACATGGCCTCTCAGTCCCTACCAGCTCCAACATTCTGCCCTCTCACGTGACGTTCAGTAATTACCTCTTAGAGGAGCCCCAACCTCCAGTGACTAGAGAGATAACAAAAATATTAGGAAGCCTCATGTAAAAGAATGTGGACCAGCAGAACCTGTGACACTCTGAGTATCTGCATGGCCTCCTCAAATCTTCATATGTTTTTTTAAGACAGTCTTATTTTATTACCCTGCGTAGAGTGCCGTGGTGTCACAGGTCGCAGCAACCTCAGACTCTTGGACTCAAGTGATTCTCTTGCCTCAGCCTTCTGAGTAGCCGGGATTACAGGTGCCCAAAAAATGTCCAGCTATTTTTAGAGACAGTGTCTCGCTCTGGCTCAGGTTAGTCTCAAACTCGTGAGCTCAGGCGATCCACCCACCTCAGCCTTCCGGCGTGCTAGGATTATGTGAACCACCACGCCCAGCCCAATCCACACATTTTTTAATTTTAATTATTTTAAATTACTGTACTAGATGAGCAAAGCATATCTCATTCACCTCCACTCTCAAGAGCGAGACAGCCTTTAATTTGCATGCTCCAATATCTTCGTCAGATATTTAATAGAACACAATGATTTTGTTTCCTTGCTTCTTGGTTAGGTTAATCTGGGATATTCGCCTTGAATTGTGAGTTGCCATACTTTCTCAGAAGGTCTGCTTCTGATTTCTTTCCTCCCTTTCTCTTGATTAGAATGGCTCTTTGTAAATTATGCAGTATCTTTTAAAGCAATTTCTGTAGCTTCTAGTTAGGGGCTTGAGATACAAATTGAGTTTTAGGAGAGAAAACAAGACAAATGATGAATACCAGCTGCGACACATAAAAAACTCGTAGTTAACTGTCAATTTTCACCAACCCGAAATCTTTCACTGCTCTAGCCTGCTCTTTATTTGTATCATGATTCTTCTGTTTGTTTTTCTGTTTGAGATTGTCTTTGTGGCCCCATTTTCATTCTTTATGATTTTCAGGAATATAATGGGTCACAAGAAGATAAAAATGTGATCACTCAACCTGTTAATAAGCCATCAATTCACCCTGCACCAATACAACTTGAAGTCATTGACAATGATGCTGTTATACATCACTTAATAATGGGGATACTTTTTTTTTTGCAGTTTTTGACCAGGGCTGGGTTTGAACCCACCACCTCCGGCATATGGGGCCAGCACCCTACTCCTTTGAGCCACAGCCACTGCCCATGATGGGAATACTTTCTGAGAAATGCATCAATAGGCAGTTGCCATCTTTGTGCAAACATCATAGACAATCTCAGTGGTAGTCTACCTCACACCTACACTAGGTGGTATATAACCTAGCGCTCCTAGGCTACACATCTGTACATTGTGTTACTGTCCTCAACACTATAGGCAGTAACTCTCTAGTCAGTATTTGTGAATCTGAGCATAGCAAAGGTATGATAAAAAATACTGTATAACAGATAAAAAAGGCTACTCTATACAGGACTCTTAACCATGAATGAAGCTCATAGGACTCAAAGTCGTTCTGGGTGAGTTAGCGAGCAGTGAGAGGATGTGGAGGCCTGGGACATGACTCTGTGCTGGTGTAGACTTTATAAACACTGCATGCTTTGGCTGTACTAAATTTATAAAAATTATTTTTCTTTTTTTCAATAATATATCAACAACTTACTGCAACTTTTTTTACTTTATTAACTTCCTGATTTTTTAAGCTTTTTGACTCTTTTATAATAACACTCATAGCTTAAAACATAATCATATAATACAGCTGTACAAAAAAAATTATAGCCTTATTCTTGTAAGTTTTTTTCTATTTTTAATTATGTTTTGTTTTACTTTTTAAACTTTTTTTAAAAAGCAAAATAGGAACACACATATTAGCCTAGGTCTACACAAGGTGAGAGTCCATCAACGTCACTGTCATCCACCTGTACGTATTGTCCTACTGGAAGATCTTCAGGGGTACCAACAGCCATGGAGCTGTCGTCTCCTATGATAGTGATGCCTACATCTGTAATTCCTTTTGATGGACCCAAATAAGGCTGTTATGCAGTTCATTCTTTTTTTATATATAAATAGAAGGCATACATTCTAAAATAATATTAATAGTAAAAAATATAGTATGTACTATAGTAAATAGGTAAACCAGTTACATCACTGGTTATTATCATTATGTCCTATATAATTGCATGTGCTGTACTTTTCTATTACTGGCATTGCAGTGAATTTGGATGCTAGCATCACCACAAACACAAAAGTTATGTGCTGTGCTAGGATGTTAGGACAGCTACCATACCACTAGGATAGGAATTTGTGCAGCTTCATTATAATCTACATAGCACCATGCTATAAGTGATCCATTGTTGACCTAAACCCTGTGCCACACGACTGTACTAGCATCATTCAAGTGATCTTAGTTGCATCCATTGAATATAAAACTGGTTTAATTTAAAGATGGAATTTTCAAGAAATGCTACATGTAAAGATACTCTAACGATCTTCATTTAGCCATTAGATCACAAGTGCTCCTAAAAAGTAGCTCTAAACTGCATGCTGGCAATGCAGCTCTGAGCAGCTTCTGCAGTAGCCGGGCCATTGACAGGATGGCCTTCGCAGACTCCTCACCAATTATCATGATGATCATCTGTGATTAAGGCACCCTGGGCATGAATTGACTCTACTGTGCCTTCACAGCTATAAAAAAGATGTTTAACTGTTATGTTCATCTGTGACAATAGGATAAAGGCCTCTATGCAGTATTTTAGGCCACAGAGCAACAGTTTTGGGGGAAAATTGTTTATTGTGTCTCTCATAAATTTGAATAGATATTTTCTAGTTTTCAGGGAAGAAAATGAAGGAAACTCACATTACTTTCAAACACCTAATTATTTTAGCATAATTACTATGAATCAGTGTTTACTCAGACCTCTTAAAATATGTAAAGTGAAATTTGTCACTCTGATTCTAGGACTAAAACAGAAGCTAAAGGCATGAAAGTTGTTTGCACTGATCCTAAGGTTGGAAGGGGAAGAAAGGTCAGACTTTAGCACGATATTTTTTGATCGTGGGAGTGACCTCCTTTACAATAAAGGCAATTAGATTCTGACATTGGATTCAATGACAGCTAGAAGAATGGCCCTGGAGAGTTAGTGTAACCCCATCCTTGAGATCTTTATAAATACTTCAGGTGTTCATTTGCTGATATGAGACTGGAAAGCTCTACTAGAATTTAAGCAGTCACAATTTGAGAATGGTATCTAGAATGCAGGAAATAAGAGCTCCCTTAAAATTGATATGCCTGGTAAGGTAATACATTAGGCTGGTGAATCTTTAGATTAAATCAAAAGAATTATGTGGAGGTGTTGCCAAACAAAATCTTAGGCTAGTCCCTAAGGACCACTGGAAGCCTTCTAAAATTTAGATTCCTGGTTCCAACCTCAGAAATGCCAGTTCAGTAGGTCAAATGTGGTATCCAGAAACCTCCATTTTAAAAGAGCATGTCAGGTGACTTTGAAGCAGGTGCTCTAAAGACTTCAGTCTGAGAAATGTCATTGGTTTATAGTAATGGATTACAGATTATAATATTTTCTAAGATGGTATGTAGACTGGTATATTTCACATTCAGTCAGCAAGCATCATCACAGATTGCAGCTACAGCTCCTGGAATTTACTTAAAAGAAAAACAGAAAAGCATTTGATTTATTATAGAGTCAGAGGCTAACAGTCTAAGTATACTTCAAGAACTGTCATCCGGAACTCACTCTGACCTTTACCCAGTAATATTCCAATAGCACTTAAGCTTATCTCCTGGTGTAAATCTTATTTCTATTCAATTGCATATGTTTGTCTTTAGCAACAAGGTATCTCAGAACTATAGGTTCCTTGTGACTTCTGTGTTCCTTTTAGCACTTAGCACAGCACTTCTGCAGCAGTGTGTTGGAAGGCCATGGCTATTTTCTGACAGCTCTGGAACCCTCATCTTTGGCTTTCTCTGGGATGGCTTCTTTCTCCCCTTATGCAGGCCCACTTCTTCTGTTTCTTCCACTCGCACACAGAAAATGTGATCTTGGTTTTATATATATATATATATATATATTTTATTGTTGGGGACTCATTGAGGGTACAATAAGCCAGGTTACACTGCCTGCAATTGTTAGGTAAAGCCCCTCTTGCAATCATGTCTTGCCCCGAGAAAGTGTGGCACACACCAAGGCCCCAACCCCCTCCCTCCTTCCCTCTTTCTGCTTCCCCCCCCCATAACCTTAATTGTCATTAATTGTCCACCATATCAAATTGAGTACATAGGATGCATGCTTCTCCATTCTTGTGATGCTTTACTAAGAATAATGTCTTCCACTTCCATCCAGGTTAATACAAAGGATGTAAAGTCTCCCTTTTTTTAAATAGCTGAATAGTATTCCATGGTATACATATACCACAGCTTGTTAATCCATTCCTGGGTTGGTGGGCATTTAGGCTGTTTCCACATTTTGGCGATTGTAAATTGAGCTGCAATAAACAGTCTGGTACAAGTGTCCATATGATAAAAGGATTTTTTTCCTTCTGGGTAGATGCCCAGTAATGGGATTGCAGGATCAAATGGGAGGTCTAGCTTGAGTGCTTTGAGGTTTCTCCATACTTCCTTCCAGAAAGGTTGTACTAGTTTGCAGTCCCACCAGCTGTGTAAAAGTGTTCCCTTCTCTCCACAACCACACCAGCATCTGCAGTTTTGGGATTTTGTGATGTGGGCCATTCTCACTAGGGTTAGATGGTATCTCAGGGTGGTTTTGATTTGCATTTCTCTAATATATAGGGATGATGAACATTTTTTCATATGTTTGTTAGCCATTCGTCTGTCTTCTTTAGAGTGTCCTATCAATTATTAAAGTAAGGTATTAAAGTCTCTAACTATTGTTATTCAATTCTGTCGGGTTTTACTTAATGTATTTTGGGACTCTCTTGTTAGGTATGTGCATTTTTGTAATTGTTTTATCATTATCATTACCAAATATCCTTCTTTGTCTGTAATAAAAATTCCTATCTTCATATCTGTTTTGTCTGACAGCAGTAGTAAAAGAACTCCAGTTATCTTTTGTTACTATTTGCATTGTATGTCTCTTTAAATCCTTTTATTTCCAAGCTATCCATTTATATTTAATGTAATTATTGATAAGATAGGATTTATGGCTGCCATTTTGCATTTGTTTTCTGTTTTATGTCTTTCCCCCCTCTACTTCTCCTTTACTGCTTTTTCTTGTGTTAGACATTTTCTAGTATATTATTTTTTTTCTCTTGTCATTTCTTTTACTATTTTTTAATTACTTTCTTAACACCCTAGTTTATAATCATCTACTTTGGATTAATAACAGCTGAATTTCAACTTGGTTTATGTAGTTGTCTTCAAATCAGATAAGGGAAAAAGAATTACTAACAAAGAATATGTTTATACTCAAAACAATTTGTCTTTATAGTTGCTTTTACTGGTGCCTTGCATTTCATGTGCATTTGAGTTATTGTCTGGGACTCTTTTGTCAGCCTGGCAGACAACTTTCAGTATTTCCTGTGGGGCAGGTGTGCTAGTGACATACTTTTTAAGTGTCCTTTTATCTGGAAATCTCTTAATTTCTCTTTTATTTTTGAATGATAGTCTTATTAATTATAGAATTTTTGGTTGACACTTATGTCCTTTTAGCACTTCGAATGTTGTCCTTTGCCTTCTGGCTTCTATGATTTCTGATGAGAAATGAGCTATTGATCTCACAGAGGGTCCCTCATATGTGAAGCTTTGTCAAGCTTCTTGTATGTGTAAGTTACTGCTTTTCATCAAATCATGAAAGTTTTTGTTCATTGTTTCTTCAAATCTTCTTGTCCCACTTTTCTTTCTCCTCACACCCTGGGAAATTGATTATGTGGTTATATTAGATGGTCCCACAGTTCTTCGAGGCCCTGTTCATTTTTCTTCATTCTTTCTAATTTCTGTTTTTCAGACTGAATAATCTCATTTGATTTATTGTTAAGTTCAATGATTCTTTGTATTCTCCCTGCTCAGATCAGCTATTGGTTCCTCTAGGGAATTTTACATTGTAGTTGTTCTTTACCACTCCAGAATTTCTATTTTTAAAAAATAATTTGTATCTGTATTAATATTATATATTTGATTAAACATTATTCCCATGCTTCTTTAGACATAGTTCCTTAAGTTCTTTGTATAGATTTAAATTTGCCAATTCAACATTTTTGTCTCGTTAGTCCAATGTCTAGACTTCCTTGGGGGAAAATTTCTATTAATTGTCTTTTTCTGTGTATGGACCATACTTTCTTATTCCTTTGCATATCTCTTTTTTGTTGTTGTTGAAGACTGGATGTTTTAAATAATACAATGTGGCAACTCTGGAAATGAGATTCTTTCTTCTCCCTAGGGTTTGTTGTCGCTGCTGTTGTTCGGTGACTTTTCTGAATCGATTCTATAAGGGCACACAATTCTTTGTTGTACATGGTCATGGAAATCTCTTCTTAGTGGTCACCTAATGATTGGTTATAGATTTTTCTTAATCCCATTTCAGTAATGAGTAAGTCTCCCAGTTGTTGACCAGGGGGCTCTGTGTGTATGTTGAGGCACACCACATTCAGCCTTTAACTCCTGCTTATGCACAGCCACTAGAGAGGCGAGAGTTTGGGTCCTTTCAGGCATTTCCTGAATGTGTGCCCAGTCCTGGGCATGAATATTGCCCTCTCCATGAGTTGTTTTCTGGATTCCCAGGAACATATGGGAACTTTACAAAGTCCTGTAGTCATGGCATTCCCCAGCTTTTCCTTTTAAGACTTTTCTTTAGTCTCTTATTTGCCCCTTTGTTACTCACCATGCCTATAATTGTTTTTGACTAACTTCCCCCAAAGCAGAGGATTTTTGGAGTAAGTGAACTACAAGTGGGGTGAAATGCAGACTGTTCTACAAGAGGGGTCTTCTTGGGAAACCTAGATGTGCCAAATAATAATTCTTTGGGAATGGGAATTTGGAAGAGCTCCAGCCCTATTCTGCATCTTCCAGGCTAGTTGCTGTCACCAGAGTTGTGGGCTGTTCATTTTCAAGCAGAGCTGGAGAGTAGACAGTAGGACTGAGGAAAGTTCCAGTGTTAACAGCATCATGGATGTTACAATGTGGTTGTTCTTTGTGAGATCCTTGGTTTTTCTTAAATGGATACTTCCTGGATTGCCACAAGACTTTGATTAATTTCTAGAGTTCTAAAAAGTTGATTCTGACAGTTTTTGCTGGTTATCTTGTTGCTTTTATGGAGGAGAGAATTTTCAGAGTTTTGCTGACTTCAGTTCATGTATGTTTACTGCTTTCTTTTGTGTGTATGTTTTGTTCTTAGACTTGTACATATTAAACAACACACTGCTATAAATTGTGGATGTAGGAGGTAGATAGGGTAGGAGCTGAGTGAAGGGTTGTGGGCTGCATGAGAGTCTGAGGGGGCCTGAGGTATCCTGGCTTCATGGAGTCAGAAACTCAGCCTCACAGTCTTGTTGCTTTGTGTCTTCCCAGGCTTGGGCTGTTATATGCTCAGTTGTCTTCAGATGGATGGGACAGAGAGCCGACAGCGGAGGCCGGATGACTGTGGCAGGCCACAGGAGCTGGGGCTGCCACACCCCCTCACCACAGCAAGACTCCTTGCAGACCCAGAGGGTAGACCTCTGAGAGTCTCCAAGAGCCAAAGGGTGGCCCCCAAACCACGGGAGACTGAGTACGGCAAGGAGACTGCCTTGTCCATGGGCCTCCAGGTGGCTGTGCCCTTTGTGTTTGCAGGCCTAGGGTTATCCTGGGCTGGCATGCTTCTGAACTATTTCCAGGTAAGAGGGAATTAAATGGGGACTTTGTAAAGGGACATTGTCTAATATTGCCTAAAGAATAGGCAGCTGCATATCAGGTCCAACTGAATGGACGTGGTGCATACCTTCTCAGATACTGATTTTTCTGTATATAGAGTAAGATTCTTTAGTTACTAGTGGCAGAGACTGAGTTTAAGCCAAGTTAAGCTTCAAAAGTTTAACCCAAGTTAAGCTCATATAATTGAAATATGTGAGGATTTGGATTTCAGACACAGTGTAATGTCATTGTGCAGATATACCAAAATTTATTTAATCATATCCCTTCTGATGTACTTTAACATTTGACACTGGGATCAGTCAGCGTGGGCTGTCATAACAAAGCATCATAGATGGGGGGTGGGGGAGGTGGAGCTGAACCCACAGAAACTTATTTTCTCAGGTTCTGGAAGAAGTTCTAGATCCAGGTGTCAGCAGGGTTGGCTCCTTCTGAAGCCTCTCTCATGTCTTCCCCTTGTTTTCCTTCTCTCTCTGTGTGTCTGCGTCCTATCTCCTTTTAATAACGACATTAGTCACATTGAATTAGGGCCACCTTAATGAACTCATTTTAATTTAATTACTTGTTAAAGATCTGTCTCCAAAAACAGTCACATTCTGTGCTGAGCATTAGGATTTTTTTTTTTTTTTTTTTTTTTTTAGACAGAGTATAACTTTGTAGCCCTCAGTAGAGTGCTGTGGCATCACAGTTCATAGCAACCTCAAACTCTTGGGCTCAAGCAATTCTCTTACCTCAGACTCCTAAGTAGCTGGGACTACAGGCGCCCGCCACAATGCCTGGCTATTTTTAGAGACAAGGTCTCACACTGGCTCAGCCTTGTCTCAAAAGTGTGAGATAAGGCAATCCACCCACTTCGGCCTCCCAAGTGCTGGGATTACAGGTGTGTGCCACTGCGCCCGGCACTGGGTGTTAGGACTTAAGCATGAGAATTTGGAGGGGAACCTACATCATTTATACATGTCTGAGTAAATCAGTAGGAGAGATTGTTGCAAATAGAATTGCTTTGCCAATGAGTATGGCACTCATGACCTTCACAGACATCACCGAGTCACTACCTGGCAATACGACTGTTACATTTGCTCCAGAACAGTTGGGGAGTGCTTGTTCCTGACATTCATCTACATGCTTTATTTTCAAACTTTCTGACCTTTAACAAGGTCCCAGCTACTGTAGTCCAAGCTACTTAGGAGGCTAAGGTAAGAGAATAGCTCAAGCCCAAGTTTGAGGTTGCTATGAACTGTAATGCCAACAGCACCCAATCTGCTGGATGGAAGACTATACTGCATACTGATTTCTATCACTGCTAATAGAAGCTGCAGTAATGTGTGTTTACTGTCTTGTGGTTGCTCTGGTCTGGGAATCCGGGCAGAGTTTGCTGAGTTTTCTGCTTCCGGGTCTTCCTGAGGCTGCACTTGCTGCCCAGGCTCACTCACATGGTCACACTTTGTTGGATGTGGGTCTCAGTTCTCACTGGTGTTCCCAGGGGCTGCCCTCAGTGCTCCTGATGTAGATGTCCCTAGCACAGTAGCCATTTCATCAGAGAGTGCAGTCTGAGAAGAAAATAACCTCCTGGCAAGATGGAAACCACAGTCTCTTGTAACTAGTCACTGCAGTGGAGTCCCATCGATTACTTCTGTTATAGCAGATGCTGGGTTTGCCCACTCTCCCTGGGAAGTGGCGGCACAGGCATATCACATGGAGGTAGGAATGGTGGTGGCCATCCCAAAGGCTGCTGCCTGCCACGTGCTGTGGTGCTCCTCACATTTTCTACCGTGAGTGAGGTTGAGTGTGTTAGGGAAGTTGATTCTTGTTTTCTGGACTATATATTTCCCAGTTTTTCCATTCATCTTTTAACTTTTCCTTTTGATGGTTTCCTACTGTGAATTTATTTTTTTGGTAGATTTACCTTCTCTAAGATAAATCTAAAATTTATCTTTTCTTTTTTTTTTTTTTTTTTTTTTTTGCAGTTTTTGGCTGGGGCTGGGTTTGAACCTCTGGCATATAGGGCTAGTGCCCTACTCCTTTGAGCCACAGGCACCGCCCTATCATTTATTTTCTAAGACTATTAGCCTGTATCCTTAGAAACAGGTGCTGCCTGTCCTACAAGTCCCCACTCCCAAGAGACTGCACAGGGCAGCGTGTGTCGGGGCAGGGATGTGTTCACAGGGGGAAGGGGAGACTTTGCTCTGCCATGAGCCTGGTCTCTTTGCATGGGGTATGTCAGAAGTTCCAGGTGGCTGTCCACAGACAACATGCTGTTCTGCAGAGGGCTTGTTGAGTTGGGTAATGTTCAGTTAGTGCAAACATTCAATAAAATGGAAACTCTTCATTAGAAGTCAACATTCAGCTCCTTTAACATCAGAAGATTTGATCACACTTGGTCCATGTGTCAGTTTTCTTTTACTGTATAACAAATTATCACACATTTAGCAGCTTAAAACAGTGCCCATTGCTTAACAGTTTGGTCAGTTGTAAGTGCAGGCCTGCTGCAGCCAGGGTCTGTGCTCAAGGGCTTGAAGGCTGAGGTCCAGATGCTCACCAGGTGAGTTCTCTTTTTGAGCTGGTGGAGGAAGCTCAAAATCACAGTCTCAGTCTCAAGATCATTCTTGTCAGAACTTATCTCCTGTGTTTATATTCTTCATTTTAGTAGTACTGCTGGCTCTCACCCAGGGGCAGCTCTTGGCATCTTGAGGCCAGGCCTGTTCATTGCCTCATGGCCCTTCTATCTCCAAAGGGGAGCAGTGTGGAATCTGTTTCACTTCTCCACCTCTGACTTCAGGCAGTTCCTACTCCTTTGAAGAGCCTGCTGGATTAGGCTAGGCTCACCCAAGTTAATACCCTTTCTGAAAGTTGGACAGAATTACCCACTGGAATGCATGGAGCAGGCAGGAATGTGAAGAGTCTCCAGAAAATGAGAAGGGGTAGTTAGGAATCAGCCCTGTGGGGTGGGCTGGGATGAGCATTATGTGCACCTGCTGAGAGGAATGGGCTGGGATGGCTTCAGGCAGGGGTCATGACCTTTCAGAGACATGGGACAGCCTAGAAAGGCCAGGAGGGCAAGCAGGTGACTGGGGGCAAGGCTGTATGGGTGCCTAGCTGACAAGCCCAACCTGTTTTGACAGCTTCCTCTCCACCCTGCAGTGAGGGTCCTACCCTGGGGCCCACCATGCCTGGCACTGCACAGGTGAGAGCCATGGCAGTTTGTTAACCCCATGGCCTGGGGAAGAGGACTGCACACCTGGCAGGGTCATATGGGAGCCAGCAGGAGCTTTGAGGGGGCAGCTGTGTACTAACAAGAGGGCAATTCCATCCCTAGTTCCTGCAGGGGATGAAATTGATTTATTTGTGGAATTCTACAAGGTGGCAGGAACTGAAGCCTGCTACTCAGTGCCTGCCCTGTGAGCAGGAGGGCTGTTTGGGAGCCTTATATATGGGAGCAGAGTGGGGAGGGGCACTTGCAGTGATGCTATTTGAGGCCCTTCTGTTCTCACCAGATGTCGGGGCAGCATATCATCACGATCATTTTCAGCCTCTTGCCACTGCACCTGCGGGAGGTGGGCTGGGTTTCTCTTCCTTTGTTTTTCTGTAATTCCATTTGTGCATTTGTTCATTCATTCGTTTACTCATCAGGTGCCATGCATGCATGCCATGGGCCAGGTAGACAGGTCCTGTCCACATGGTGCATAGTGAGGCAGGCAGCTGTTGTGAGAGCCTGTGGAGTTGGCAGTGAGGCTATGAATCCAGGGAGGCTGAGGGGGCCCTAATGGAGGAGGTGTTGGCATTGCAGGGGGGCCTCAGCAGCAGGAGGGCTCCTCCAAGGAGCTGCAGGAGTGGGCTAGCCTGCACAGGGCAGACAAATACACGAGTCCTTTATTTTCATCTATGTGTGGGATTTGCCAGCCACGATAAGCAGAAAATAAAGAAGACCCTTCCCAATTATTTAAAATTTAATTAGCCTGATCACTGAGGCCTGAACAAGATGAGGGAAGAATTAGGCCTTTAAGATTGACCGTCTGTCTTAGAACCTGCTCCAGATCAAGTAACCCTGAGGAAGGAATTGGATGCCTTGTGTGGAAAATGCTCCTGGGTAGTTCTCACTGCAGTCAGAGATGAAAGCCAGGAATGGTGATAACGTATTCCAGAACCTCTGCCTGCTCCCCCAAATACCACACCCCCCGCCAGAAGAAAAAGGGGCTTGGAAGAGGCCCAAAGTTCTGATGCCCACATCCCAGCTGAAACTACTGATCAGGGGGTCTGTGGGGCCTGGGCTGCCTGTCCCACCCATCTTGGGGTGCCTGACCACCACTCATCTTAGGGTGGGAGGGGGAGGGATTGTTCAAAGTCATCGCAAAACTCCATGCTCAACCCAGATTGCTATGTGTGGCTCAGTACAGCCTGGAGTCTAGTTTAAGCTCTTTCAGATTTTTCTACTATGCCACTGAACTATTTTTAAATCACTTTCTTTTAAATCACTCTCTCGGTAGAGTGCAGTGGCATCATAGCTCACAGCAACCTCAAACTCGAGCTCAAGCAATTCTCTTGTGTCAGCTTTTCTCAGTAGCTGGGACTACAGGAGCCTGCCACAACACCCGGCTATTTTTAGAGATGGAATCTCACTTTTTGCCTCACTCTGGCTGGTCGCGAACGTGTTAGCTTAGGGCCAGGGGTGGTGAACAAGTTCGACTACGCGCTCGGAGACCGCTCCTCAGAGGTCCCTCCTCAGAAGCAGCATAACAAAATCCAAACTTCGCAAAGAGCCACAGTATACAAAATAATGATAAGAGGCAAAGAGCCGAAATTCATTTTGGCCGGGAGCCGCATGCGGCTCTAGCCGCGTGTTCGCCACCCCTGGTAGGCAATCCACCTGCCTTGGCCTCCCAGGGTGTAGGATTACAGGTGTGAGCTACTGTGTCCGGCCCTTAAATCATTTTCTTGATTTTCTGGATTATGAGACATAGCTGTGTTGACATGTTTTGTTTTCAAGTTTCGCAGGAAAAACCACTTTTCTCACTTTATTACATTCTTTCTTTCTTTCTTTATTTATTTTTATTGTTAAATCATAGCTGTGTACATTAGTGCAATCGCCTCTACCCATTCTAAGATGCACCATAGATGTGG